>JAULCE010290624.1:0-10715 GCA_032359355.1 Macoma nasuta | reverse complement strand
ATTTAAAGAAATATAATCTTAGTCATTATGCGTCATATAGGTTTGTGTGATATAAGTGTAAGTAATGGAATACTAACTAGATAAATCGTGTCCAAAGCTTTAAGTTTTATTTCATTGTATGTCATGTTGTCACGACGATATGAGATACACACAAAGTAATATCAAGGGATAAGCTTCACCAAAAATGGTGGTTATTTACAGGTTCCATTTCCATTCATGCCTAGCGAGATGTAAACCAGGCAAATACTTGCAAACGTATAACTCCATTGGGTCTACCAATCGTATCACTATAATTAAAAGGAGGAGTGACGATTTCCAACCTGTATTCTGAAGATGATATATTGTGGAGTATTGAGGAATATTCTGCACATTTAACCATTTGTATGAGATTAGTCAATTAGAATGTTGATTTTTGTTCCAGTCTAAAATGGGTATATTTACAAACCTGTGATGTTCGACCAATAGACTAAATTCTGAATGGGAACTGACTTATTTCAGGACAGCCTTAAGATCATTGTGTGTACGAGTATCGACAATAATATGTCAATTCGTCCACTTCAAATGCGAATAAACAATAATTATTATCACCGCAAACAAATATCAGTGTCAATGTTTATTGACCCTGAATTATACTTAAAATTCTACAAACAGTGAATTATACTCCATCATTGGCTCTTTTATAAAATCCCGGATCAGTCATTTATTTTCTTATTTTGTTCCATCATGGCGGACAAGCGTTATCACCAAAGCCAGATTCTCGTCGATTATATGATATCACTCAGAATCACATACCGTTATCACTCCATTATCATCAATAACGGTCGAATTATAAGTTACACAGTTCTCAGTTGACCTATTATGGAATGTCCACTGCAAGTAAATTCCATATGGGACGAGAACGTAGTTCGAGTCCTATATGGAATTTAGTGGCAGTGGATATTCCATATTAGGTCAACTGAAAACTGTGTAACGTTTTTATCCTACCGACTACCTTTTTCTTATAAGATAAGAGTTAAAATACTCCTCGCATTCATTGATCGCAATATCATGACATCAAAATATTACGTCAACATTATCTGACCTTTAATGCATGACGTCAAAACTGTCAATAGATATTCAAACGTCATTCTCAATGAGAAAGCGAAAGGAAGAGGTCTCAAACCCTGGCCTACGTTGGATTTTATCATAAATCTAGTGTTAATGATAGTGATTAAGTTGATTGTGGAATTCTGCAGTGGATAAGGATTTATCGGAGAACGAGAGTGAATAAATAGAATCAGGTAAGATATATATATATCTATCTGTGGTTGCTAACTGCAGTGGATGGAAAATGCACGGCTTTCACCTGAGACCTCTTAACCAATCATATAGCTACAAACTAGTAGGAGGTAGGATAAATTAAATTCTCATTCTTTTCCCAAAAATATTATCGCCTTGAAAATTTTATCCCGCATAATTACATAACACTACATTATGATTTAATCACCGATACGAATCAAACTGCATTTTCTTTGAAAATATGAAGACATAAACTGTGTTAGTTTCCAGCTGTGACCTACTTTTACCGGACAAAACAATCTCAATCTCCTTGCTTTCACGTCATAGATGATTCCTGCTTCACCTGTCGCCTTCTGAATCATTTATTTTCTTATTTATTTCCCGAGTACATTAATGTCGTACAAAACGATGCATATAAATATATACTAGATCTACAACAACATACATAAAAGGAGCTGTTCAAAACATGACAAAAAACAAAGATTGTTTTCATTTTCAACCAAAGGAAGGGAGAAACAGTAAACATCGATGTGTATAGAAGATATCTGTACTGATTATATTTAGAATTTACTCACAAACTATAGTATTTTAAAAGAGTTTTTAATTTCATTTTTACTACATTGTTTGACATAACAGTTTCCAATACTAAAACAGTTGGGTGTTAGTACGAATATTTTCTTCCTAATAATTTTCCTCGAGTTTGCCAGTAATGTGCATTCTAAGAGATATTGAAATTCGTCACTTAAACTATTACGGTAACATAATGTGCATTTCGGTTTTTATAGTTATGTTATATCACAGCTGCCCCTATCTTACGGTTAGTCTATTTTTTTCAGTCGGAAACTGAACCATTTCCTCAACAAGGTATGTTCAGACTTATCCGCAATGTCAGAATATGATGAAAAGTTTATAAATCTAGGCAACCAGAGTAAATGCTTATTTCCTACCATAATTAAGTAGCAGTCAGTTTCAGTTTCCCTATAAAGTCACATTTATAGAGGAAAGTGTTAAGGAATAAATAACTACTAAGACAATACAAGAAATTCATAGAAGGTTATTTATTGAAAATGAATCGTTATCTCTGACAATGTCTTAATTAAACGAGAGCAGGTTGTTGACAATTGAAATCAAGCCTCGTAATCTCGAATTAGGTCGAATGTCGAATTCATGCTTTAGTCGAAACTAAACTCTAAACTCACAACATAGAATTTTGGTTTATTGATAGATGTCGAGGCCTGGCGGGCTATCTTAATAAGCTTGAATTACCTGACGTTGGCAATATATTCTATGTATCTATAAGTTCGGGTAGTTAGATCTTATCACAGCAGTTCCAACAAAGCTGTAATTGTCAATCTTCTACGTGCTGCGAGCTAATGTTTTAGTTCGTAGCAATAAGAGTAGATCCAGATGAGACGCCGAGTTACGCAGTCTCATCTGGATCCAAGCTTGCTACAAAATCTATGTTTTGACATATTGAGTACATTTTCAAAACACCGCTGTAGAACATTCTACTGAAACTGCTGAACAAGAACTTTGTAGCAGGCTGCATTTTTTCAGACGGTTTTATTCTGATAATATTGTGCACCAGGTAATAAAGTCTAATGATCACATTTTGCTGGATAATGACTTCACTCTCTGTCTAAGGATTCTCCGCAATATCTTCCCAGATAAACTTTTTGGAATTTCGTCCACGAACTCTACTCCACTGCGGAGCCTCATGTATGGCGGTGCTTTAGCTGAAACAGAAAGAATTATAAGTAAGCCATGACCCGTTTACTTTCAAGACAAACTTTTCGTCTACGAAATCTATTCCACCGCGCCAGCTCATATACGGTACTGCTTTTGCTGCTGATAGCGATAAAAGAACTAAACGGATGTAGGACTCACTATTTTCATAGACAAACGTTTCGTCCGCGACCTTTACTCCACCGCGTAGCTTAATGTATGGCGGTGCTTTAGCGATAATGCAAATAAGGGATAAATGGTGGCAAGACGCTATATCTTCCAAGAAAAACGTTTTGTGCACGAACACCATTCTACCGAACAGCTCCATGTATGCCGAAGTTCTTTAGCTGAAACGAAGAAAATGAATACATAAAGGCGGGACGTTATTTCTTTCCTGATAATGTATCCGATTACGAACTATATCCCCCGTGCACAGCTTCGTGTATGTTGTCACATTAACTAAAGTGCAAAAATAGTGAAAAAGTAGTGGCAGTCAGACAAATCTGTCAAAATTCCGTTCACAAACTTTACCTTACTGCGCAGCTTAATGTATTGCGGAGTCTTGTTTTTAAATGGCACATACCTGGTGTTTGGAGAATTTTTAAAATATCGTAAGTGTCATCTGTCAAAATGGCACATGCGTGTTTTTGACGAATATAAACGTAGTTTTCTAAACCCGCGTATGTGCCGTTTTCCTAAAGTGGCAGACACGTGCTTATTGAAGAACACGGATGATTTGCGATATATATGGGCCACGCCACTCGAATCGGGGCACTCGGACATAGCAAACAGTGTAGACCAAGACCAGCCACCACGTCACTGACGTGACGGCTGTTCATGGTCTGCACGTTTTGCAATCTTAGAAGACATTCAAATCTACCTTTATACCTTATATCGCATAATCAATGGTCTTGCTTTGAACATCTTCATACTATATATTAACTCACCAGCTATAAAGTTCTTCAGTTCGTCCGCTGTCAATTTAATCCCCGGCCTTTTCACCACAAATGCTTTGGGCAGCTCGCCAGCTTCTTCATCCGGGACACCAACAACTCCTACGTCAGCAACTTTGTCGTGATGTAACAGGATGTCTTCCAGGGTAGCTGGGGCGACCTGAAAACCCTTGTATTTTATAAGTTCTTTGATTCGGTCCACGATGTACAAAAATCCGTCTTCGTCTTCTTTCCCAACGTCACCTGTTTGAATAAAATGTGAAAGAGAATATGTCGAGATAATCCATACTAAGATATTATAGAGAACGTAGGTAATTTCAGTCAAATCTTGTCATCTGGAACTCGATTTAGTCGAAAATACATGCTTTAATCCAGTCTTAAATCTGAACCAAATGTATCAAAGTATAGGTTTTTGCTTGTGGATACATATATATAATAAAGTTAGTAAACCTATTAGATAGATGTACCAAAAACTCGAAATTAATTCGAACTTCGGGTGATTCGAACTAATGAAATGGTCGGGAACCTTCGACACAACGGGTTTTGACTGTATTTCGGTTGGGATTTGTTAATTAGATTTTGAATACCTTATCAGACGCCGTGTTACTTGTCCAAGTTTTTGGCAGAGGTAATCATTAGTATGAATGTGACGATTTGTCGTAGGTAAAGAAGTACGGGTTGGTATCTTAACTGAATCGAAACGCCGTTTAACTTTCTGCGAATGTGGCAGATGACTTTGGAATCAATGAAGGAAAATGCAGTCTTTGCTTATAAAATGTTCCATGTACCAGAGTGCTTTCTTCTAGATGGTTTTCCTTTTTACCAGATGTTTTCTATGTGTATTAGCCTATGACGCACTAGATAAAACAAAGTTTAAGACAACTGTCTTAGTCATTTACTTCACAGGAGTGCATTTGAGAATCTTTGTAATTGATGACTGTTGAATCAATTGTAGGATAAAGTTGCTAAAGGCAGTTCAAAACGGGAGTTATCTTTTGTCATGAGTTTCATCCCTTTCATCAGATTAATTATTTGAGGATAAGTATAAAATGACGGCAAAGGTTGAACTGGATGTCGCGGGGTTGAATGTTCAAACCATACGCACCTGTTCTAACCCAGCCATCCTTAAGGAACATTTCTTCTGTCTCTCTTGGCTTGTTGAGGTAGCCTAAACAGACCTGAGGGCCACGCACCCATATCTCCCCTGTTTGGTTTGTAGACAGAGTCGTGCCGGTTTCTACATCAACAATCTATTCAGAGAAAGTATATTTTTGTGTTAATTAACCTATCTCCAGGGATTGGCATACATGCGTTAAACATGATTTTTATTTGAACTTCGGGTAATTCTAAATCATAAAAGTAGCCTCCCTAACGTCATGTTTCGAATAACAGTATAGTTCCGTCCGCTTAATTTTCAACGCATTTGCAACGATAAATGGATTGCAAGTATTTGTCGAGTGTCTAACAGATTGTAAACATGTCAGAACATTGAGATTAAGGGATCATTTGGTCGGTATGCTATATAACACTCTTCCAAAATTGTTTTCAACTTTCATCAGCTACAGAGCATTCGATCTAAATGGTTTAGATGATTCAAAAAATCGAAATAGCGGTTATAAAATAATAAGGGTAAGTCTTTTGCTGTCTTTAATTAAAATGTTTGATCTGTACTTGGAGTAGCACACTTCTATGATGTACGTTTTGAACACTACAACAATTATTTTGCCGCTTGGCTTTCTCACCTGAACATATGTAATTTGATTTAAGGGTCAGCCTTTATCAGGTGGTGTTTTTCAGCGGTAGCTGTATGATATCAGTATTGACCTACAATTTCCACCATCGAAAAAGTACCAAAAATAGATCTATGAAGCTAAATTTCTTAAAAACAGTGGTTTTATTGGTTTATGGCCCTGACTGTTTTACAAACCGATTAACATGAGAACTGGTCATGAACGCTATATGAATCAGAGACTTTCCATTGACCAGGCCTGAAATATAATCCCCACAGTAGAATAAAGGAATAAGAAACAATAAGTCCATTTTAATCGAAAATGTAAGTATCTTATGTTTGTTGATGCATGTAGTTCAATATGAATGTATGATTAAAAGTAACAATACTTTTATAGAGTTCTCTGTGGCTTAGGGGATATGGTATTGGCCTACCGATCTTTTTCGACGTCTAGGAGTGGGTTCGCGACTCGTCACCTATCGTTTTTCTCTCTAAAATCCAATCTCACTTTTTATGGTGCAAATATTAAGAAAACGGTTAATTGTAATGTTTTCATTTTGAAACAATTGTTTAAAAAACTGTATTATTCATTGAGTAAAATAGTTCCGGTATTTCGTAATAAAATATTATATGCCTACAGACCGGATGATGATACCATTCATCAGGTCACTAGGAGCCGTAGTCACAGGATAAGTTGTATAAACTTATGGTATATAGATATTGTTATGCAACATACCATTCATTGCAACACACGGCAAATCATACATTCACATCTTTCGAATAATTTTACCACCGAATATCTTTTTTAAAGATAGCTCGTGTTTAAATTATAAGAGGTACCATGAATGTGAAACATCACAGATATCGTCCAAAATTTATCAACCCTTCACATCATATGATTGTTAAGACTCATTCACAATGAAAGTTTATGATGAATAGAAAAAACGCTCCATTTCTTAAAAGTTTTCAATATTCATTATTAACAGCTGCATCGTCCTACATATATATGGAATAAATTATCATATTATTCGATAAGCTGCAACACAAATGTTCACTCTTTTTTTATTTTTACAGCGTCAGATCTGGATCAAAATTGTTTATCTACATCTGCTTCGGCAGAAATTTAATTTTACCGAATGAGGTAATACTTTCTAAATGTCAATCCGTTACTTCTTAGAAATGCCATTTGGTGCCTCTGTAGCAGACGGCTATTGCAATATTTGTGGGAAACGGAGCTCCTAACGAGAGAAAGACATTGTTTTAATGATGTCTAAAACAATTAAAAAACGACACCATTCCTTTTGCTTAGATATCCACCCTTTACATCAGAATATTTCCTATGGATTCTTCTAAATATAATTTAGGATAGGCGATAATAGGGTAGTTTATAAATAAGTACTTACCTATGAACGATATGAGGTCGGTTTCACAATGCTTCTTAGTAAAATCTTAAACTTAAGTGAAAATTTCAAATGCAGATTTCTCTTTACTTACAACAAATAATTCAATGAAATTTTGCATGCTTGTGAAAAACCATGTTTTTCACAAGCATGCAAAGTTTCAGTGAAATTTGATGGAAAATAAATAGGAAATCTGCATTTAAGATGTTCACTTAAGTTTAAGATCTTACTAAAAACATTTGTGAAACTGGCCGATGGTTGCCTAATTAATGTAAGGCAATGAATTTTAAACCTTTACCTCTTATTCTATTTTAGACTTCTCAACAAGGACACAATCTTATGAAAATGATTAATATCAGAGCAAGCAGAAGGTAAAAGACATTTATTTTAAAAGAAGTTGAAAAATTGAGTTAAATTATTTGCTCATGACGAGTAACTGCTCAATTTCTTAGAATGTGTATTGCTACAGATGCGTTCAAAAGCGTATGTATGGAGTAAAAATTTCAATATACCTTCATTTCCACCAAGGGCGTCAGTTTTCCTACCGACTTGTAGCGGAAGTCGTTGTCTAGGTTAATATGAGTTAATCCTACTTCTGTCATGCCATAGCCTATCAATAACAAATAAAACAAAACCGTAAATACCGTCTCAGAAAGTGTACATTCAATACCAAGCCAGAAAGTATCCGGTTAATACCAACTCAGAAAGGATCCGCCCAATGGCAACTCAGAAATAATTCGCTCAATAGCAACCCAGAAAGTATACGCTCAAACCTAACCCAGAAAGTATCAGCTAAGTGCTAACCAAGAAAAGTATCTGAGTAATACCAACTCATAAAGTGTTCGCTCAATACCAACTCGGAGAGTGTCCGCTCTGTACCGACCCAGAGCGTGTTTTCTCAATGCTCGCCTAGAAAGTGTTCGCTCAAAAGCAACCAAGAAAGGAATCGCTCAAGACCAACCTAACAAGTATGTGCACAATGCCAACCAAGAATGCATTTGCTCAATACAAACACCATGAAAGTGTCTGCTCAATACCAACCAACCAGAAAGTGTCCTATCAATAAAAACCACGAAATTTTCTGCTTAAAACCAACTCAGATAGTGTTCTCTTTATAACAACCAAAAGTATTCGGTCAATAACAACCACCAAAAATGTGTCCGCTCAGTGCCAACCCTGAAAGTATCAGATTAATAACAACTCAGAAAGCGTTCGCTTAATATCAACTCAGAAAGTATTCAATCAATGCCAACCTACCAGAAAGTGTTCGCTCAATACCAACCACCTAGAAAGTGTCTGCTCAATACCAACCGAGCAAAAAGTATTCACTCAATGTCAACGCATCAGGAGTCCGCTCAATACAAAAATTACACAGAGAGTGTCCACACAGTACCAACCAGGAGCGTATTCACTCAATACCAACCAGGAACGTATCTGCTTAATACAACTTCAGAAATTATTTGCTAAATATCAACTCAGAAAGTATTCGCTAAATACCAACCAGACAGTATTCGCTCAATAGCAACCCAAAAAGTTTCCGGCTTTCCAAATTAAGAAGTTGTTGACATTCACATTGTAATTTATACAACAGGACTATGATGACCCTTTATCGCTCATTTTATTAGAGGCTTACAAAAGAACGATTGCAACTAACAATACTGCTATCAGACCTATATATATCCTGTAAAAGACAAACATTTCTATACATGTACTGCCTTACCTGACAGAAAATACCAAGCCCGTGGAAGCCATGTTTTTAATCTGGAAACTGGCCATCTTGGTGCGGGGTCCGCCAATTTACTATTTTGAAATCGGATCACTGAATTCTTAGAAGGTTTTTAACTTTTCTATATAGCTATTTTTGGAAAACTATTCCCACCCCTATCAGCTATGATTTTCGACAAATGATCATGGCTTGAACAAATGCAGTGCAAGGTGACCACATTTGAAGATGAATATTTCTTTATAGCCGTAAAAAGATATCTAGCACCGCACTAGGCAGACATATTCTATAGAATATCATATTCTTTAAACAGATTTGATAGAGGGTCATCAATTCTGTGGAATTGATTTCAAACTGAACAGTTATTTTGGAGCAGATTTGGATAGTTTTCTATTAACGATTTATTATCAAAATTGGCCCCGCACCTGGATGCCATGTTTTTGTCTTATCATCATTCTACCTCATTAACTCTAACTACATATAAAAGTGTTTCGCCTTCTCACTTACACATGCCTTTAGAAAATATTATGGGAAATGGAGGATTTGCTAACAGAAACTGCTTTATTTCCCACGATGTTTTCAAAGCCATCAAATTCCTTTCTCATGAATTTTATTCCTTATCGTCAGATGCTTTCATTGTAGAGTTTAAAATTAGCAAATGCTTTAAGTTTCGGGCCGTGCACACTGGGTACATACCTTGGGTTATCAGCTTTAGTTTCATTCTCCTCTTGACCGTTTCTTCTACAGTCGCGCTCAGCAGAGCAGCACCGCACGTGATTTCTTCGACAGAGGACAGGTCGTATTCGGACAGCTTCGGATGTTTGGCCAACATCACCATCACTGGAGGCACGACGTTCGAAACTCGAGGCTGAAATGTTTAGAATTCTATTAACAAGCGATAAGAAATAAAAAGTAAACAACGTTGACCATTTCGATGCCATAAGAGAGTCAAATCACCATTGCAATCATGTCAGTCCCTGTTCAAACGCCGCCTTAGAATGTGATGTCTGATCAGAAACTTCATATTTTTGCAACAAAATATCATCCGAATATAAGGGTTTTGGAAAGGTTGATAATTTAAACAATTATTTCTGTTATTTATTTCATTTAAATATTTGACAAAATATCAGTTACAATAAGGTGCCGAAATGGTTACACTTTTCACCGCCGTAGTCGCCTAAATGCGCCATTGCAAATAGTGCAGTTCCAGATCAGACACCGCCTTTTCAAGCAACGTCTGATCTTGGTCTTCATTTTTGCAGCCAGTGGTATTCCCGTGTAAGCAGTTTCGGAAAAGCCAAAGTTTATTTAATTATCTCTGCTATTTATTTCGTTAAAATATTTTATCTTAACTTAGTCACAGTAGACACATTTAAATAAAGCCTCTACCCCGCGAAGCAATTATCGTCTGAAAAGATAATGTCGTCTGCAGCAATTTTTAAACTGCAGTCGACACCCGATATGTCAAAGTGCGAGAAGCTTTTTGATTAGTTCGAACATCTTCGAATATTTCGACCGAACAAAAGAGTAGTCTTCGCAACTTCAACACGAATACACAAACTAAAAACCAATATTTGTGAGTCAGAATTTAGTTTTGATTGAAGCATGAATTCGACTTACCCGAGTAGTTCGAGGTATCGATGTTAGAATGTAGATCTGTGTATTTGGTCGATATATTATTGTCATTGACACTGAAAAGACGTCGATGAGGGTTCGATCCCGGCGTTTGGAAAACCGGATGTTTCATGTGAGGAAGCCGTCTGGATAACAAGCTCTCGTCTGACTGATTGACTTCAAACCTCCAGCTGGAAATTCGCCAAAAATCGTTGATTTTCGAATCTCCAACTGAATATCCAACGTCCAGCTGGATATTCACAGAAAACAGTTTTTCGGTGTATGTCCAACTG
>JAULCE010290513.1:0-10715 GCA_032359355.1 Macoma nasuta | reverse complement strand
CTATATTTACACAGGAAGTATGTTAACTGGGTCAGGATAAAGCGCATGCGCTAGGCAATTTTGTACTAAGACTAGGCTTAGGTCTCGTTCTCCCCGGTACCGATATCCGTCCGTAATGTTCGAACTGACAGGAACTATTCCAATTTTCTTTCATTCAAGTTTTAGAATTTAATAAATGGAGCTGTTTATACTGAATCATAGTGAAAAAAAGATAAATAAACAATGAATGACTTGTTTATATAAAGTATCGGCGAATACCTGATACTGGATATGTTACTCCGAGTTATATCAGTATACATTTTCTATATACAGCACACTTTCAGGGTTCCGTATCTCCATGTTTCGGTTCCCATATTTCGTTGAGGTTTATGAACATTTTATGACCCAAACATTTCTCCTTTTTTCTTTGATGTAATTCGAGTTGCAATCGATCATTTCGAGGTTTAAAATTAATGTTCACGTTATTTTGAAGAAAAAAAACTTTTTAAAAATGTGTTTCCGAGAAATATCGGCACGAGAAGCCGGATAATATACGTGCGAAATTGTACATTGACTTCTCGGCAAAGCAGTTTGGAATGACAAAGCTTCAATATCAGCAATATAGAAGCATTTCGGACTTAACGAACTATCTAGCAAGGCAGCGATGGAGAAAAACATCACTGTATGTTAGATTGTTTCAAGGATAAAATTATAGATTTATGCTGGCGAAACAACTGGTCCAACTAGTTAGACTCCAAAATTAATCTACTTTCGGTTTAGCCAATTAAGTGATGGCACCTGAATTAAAAACATCTTGATATCACGGACGGCGCTGTAATGAGATTAGCAGGACAACCAAAGTTGGCTGCACTGATCAAACGGAAGAGTGAGAAAATATATATTCACAAAAAAATGTATTCACAGTCAAACTGCTCATGCGAACCTTCAGTGGATCATAGTTATAGAAGTTTGAAGCTGTGACAGATTTATTCAGCGTGTATAACAAGTCCTGTGTTTATTTTTTGCAGTTAAAGTGTGTTATTTTTAAAACAAATATGAAAGTTGTAACATTTTGGGCTAAAGCAATCATGAATCATACAATTTGTCAGACCTCCCATCTTTCAGTTGTGACTTAATATAAAATAAACGATTATGTTTAGTTTAATATGATTTGTTTCAAAAATAAGCATGACCCTTGAAATTTTCAAATGACCCCCATTATTTCAGATATAGGGTCATGAATGACCCTCAAAAATTTAGGCCTAGAGAAAACACTGAAGAACATAATTTTATTACACGGATTAATTTACACAAACAATAAAGAACGTTTGCGAACTGTGAAAAATTCAGGTAACAGTTAACTATTGAACACAGTAACTTGCTAATTTAGAAATTACAAACACGTTTTCTGGGCGTTTTAAATAAAATATTTAAAATATAGAATGAACATCGAACAAACTGAGAAAAATAATAATTATCACAATAACAGTAAGCTAGAAATCCCGGCAAATCGCCGTGCTCCAAGATTATACGGAGATTAGAACATCGTAAAACGCGGTGATAAATGATATCACGGCGATTCACCGCAATTTTTCGGACTTCTTCGCGATGCCATTCGCGAAAAAAGAGAGTAGTTGGTCGCGGCGTGAACGTGTTTTGAGGATAACACATGTCGGAAACTGTGAAGATAATTTGACTAAGGTTGGTTCAGTTGCTGATTAAACATCTAATTTAACCAGAAATGTATTGGAAGTGGTCTGCACTGATACATTAATGTATTACTAGCTATGACAAAGTAAACTTGTGTCTGTACATAATATTATCTCTATAGCTTCTGTTGATACTGATAAAAGGCAAGAAATTCATTTTGGTTCAATTTCTTAGTAGGGTCAAACTATATAATGACGAAAAGTTTTGGAAGCCAGAACTACAGTACTGCTTATATTCAACTTTCCATTTTGAGTGTGCATCGTGTGTTAAAGATTCATTCCGTTTACATTCATTGTGCATTCCGTTTGCATTCATCGTGTCAATCATTCAAATCGTGTATGATTCATTTAAGCATTCAAATCGTGTATCGTTCAGTTCTTAACGTTTATCTATCATCTCCTATCATTCCAATCATTCAACTAAACTTTAAGTTACACTTACTAGAAAGGGATTATTTAATTGATTATGATTAAATTAGATCGATGGTAAGTCTGACGCATTTATTTCGATGAAATGACAGTGTGTCAGAATCTTAGCACAATCCTGGTTAATTTTCGCAGAGATTCATAACATTGTATCTATGCATCTTGAAAATGAATGATATGCCTGTAGAGATCAATTTAGATTAAACGTTTGGTGTTGAATCAGGTCTATCGTGCAAATGGTTTCATCCACATCGTGTATCATTCAACATTAAGATATCGTGTAGCGTGCATTCTGTTTGCGTTTATGGTGCGTGTATGAATCAGTCTGTGTGGAAAGTTGAATATAAGCAGTACTGTAGACTCTAGGTTGCATTTCTGGCTGACAGACAATATGACCCTAAGACAATATGACCCAAGTAAATTTTCAGACGAAGGTGACAATATGACCCAAGTCAGGGCTAAGCCGTGAAGGCGACGTGGGCGAAAACTTCGCCCTGTGCTAACTGACATCGCTTTTTAATCCCATCAAAGCGAAATAAATTTCGCCGCCTTTTACTGATATCGCTCAACGTTTATTTCGCGCAATCACATGTCATTAAAGCTTTGAACTCGCCGAGACGCTGTCAATCATTAGTCAACTGCTGTATTAACCCCACCTACATTTACCACACACGGCGACCGATACAACTGGTATTGGCCAATCACAGCGTTCGATAAACTTAGCATCAGTCTTACTTGTAAAAATTATGCAAGCAGCGAGTGACGTCACTGTGCAAGGCCAACATTTTTCATTAACTGTTTAATGGTAACGCTGGCCTTTTACAAAACTCAAATAAAATGAAGTTTTCTAATTATTCATTTTTTTTTATTTTTATAACCGCAAATCTGAAAATTAAACATCAAAGTATAAAAAAACTTGTATAAAACGGGATTATGAATTTCTGTCCCTGTAACCTGTGACCATGCGTAACATTATTTTTTTATGCAAGCCTATATAATTATAATAGCAGACGACACGTTCGCAGTTGCTAAGCAACCACATGTACGCGCCGCTTTGCAACTTCATTAATCTACGGGTGTTGTAAACAAAAGACACTCCCTATCCTTTTAATATTTGAAAAAATATTTCAAGAGTCTTTCATTATTTTTAGCGATGCGTGATTTAATCGTCCTTGATTATACTGTTATTTTAAAAGTTGGGGGGAGTGTGCCAAAATTAGCGATGATCGCGATCTCATTTATATTCGTAGCTCTGGTGTTGTGTTGTGAAGAATGTACTCCCATAATGTTAATTTGCAAAATTAAAATTGATAACTACACTATAAATTTGTTTTTAATCATTTAAAACGGTAAATTTGCGAATTTCAAATATCAGATTCGTCCTCGATCATTTTCAACCCCGACATACGAGTTATTTTCTTGGGTGTCTTTTTCATTTTTCAATTACTTACCTTTAATCTTAAATATGATTTCACAATGAATAAATTTATATAACGGCCTTACATGGACCTTACTGTGCAGTGTTTAAGAGTTGATTTAACTTGATATTTTTGCATCTCCTATCTACAGTAGTGCAGGTACAAACAAAATAGAAGAAAAGTATGTGATGTGTGTTGATGCTATTTATGGTGTGTCAATGCAGCATCAGCAGCCCTTCGCCTAACTTGGAAGAAGAAGAAAGTTTTTTTATGAAGGCTCTTGCATTATAAGAGTGGTTAATTTATAAAACCTGAATTATGTCACTGAATTAAAATCTTCATGAGACTATGCTAATAAAATTCAAGGATGAATATCAACTATTCAGTGAATCTTTCGGATTGGGCGGTAATTCTTAGTGAATTTTATTAGGCATTAACGCGCACGTAGGTGCGCGCCTCACTTCTCCCTAAAATTTGAGCCTAGGCTGAGCCCTGCAAGTGAGACAATATGACCCAACTTTTTCAAGACAATATGACCCAAGTTTTCATTTTTTGAGACAATATGACCCAATATATTTTTGTACTAAATTGCATCATTTTCTGACTTATAATCATTTTTCTCTTCGTCAATAATTTAATTAACGGATGGTGTAATGTTTAGTAAAACTTTCGAAAACAGTTAGTATCATTTTACTATTATTTGAGAAAAAATAATCACTTTAAATTTTACATGTCAGTTAATTATCCATGAATCAACTTACATTTTATTTTTGGTATTCAGTTAAAATATTTTGACTTGACAAGCACTATAGAAAATATATGTTTCTTATTTAAATTCAGTTTGAAACAAGTGGGGTATAAAAATACTGTGATTTAAGAAATAATGTTGTATTTATGGTTTCTTTAAATGAACAAACATAAGAGAACTTAATTTTTTATAACAAACTGCTTCAAGAAAGAAAACTAATGACAAAGTTTTTGTTTAGAAAATAAATGGTACACAAAATTTATAGTTACTGGTCACACAGTTCTATATTTATTTAAATATGCTAAAGTTATACAATCTCACACACTGTGGGGGTCATCCTAACTATTTAAATGCCTGGAAATCCTGGTTTTTGCGAATATTCAACTTAAATCTCTGTATTTGCATTTATGATCCCCTTTTGGGGTTGCACGAATACATTGCATAATTTTATATAAAAAACTGTCCAAAAATTTATGTATTTATATGAGTTTTCTGAATTTCTAAGTAATTTATTTAATTACCACTTTAGTTCATACTTGAAACGGCATTTGAAGTAATTCTTTGATTTGTTTGAAAAATTTCACAATTTTGTTTTAAAAAAACAATACGAAATGTGCCAAATGATCTGGTTCTGGACCCTTTAAAAAAATGCAAATATCATTGTCAATTATGA
This sequence comes from Macoma nasuta, assembly GCA_032359355.1. Classification (NCBI taxonomy): domain Eukaryota; kingdom Metazoa; phylum Mollusca; class Bivalvia; order Cardiida; family Tellinidae; genus Macoma; species Macoma nasuta. Next base: position 5,762 of record JAULCE010290513.1, on the reverse strand, counting down.
ATAACAATGATATAAAGAACCAATGATATGCCTCTCTGATTAAGCCAAGAACAAGTCTCGCTGAACCCTCGCGGCCAATTCGAGATTTCGCGCTAGCGCGAGATCAGCCCGGATGAGGAAGTAAATCCGCCATTTTGTCGATAACGCTAAAGACGCTGATTAAGATTCTCGCAGTTTTTTCTTGATAGTGACGTTTTACCTGCCATTAAATACATATGAATTGATAAGAAATATGTTTTTTGCAGTTGTATCGTTTTGTGTTTGCAAGTTCTGATCTATTTCTGTTAAAACTGTGATTGTAAAGACAAAAATATTCTATTGGATTGTGTCGGCAGAGTGGGTGGGAAAGCGCCAATTATAGTACAATTAAACCACCCTATTATTGTACTGAAAAACAGTAATCGAGTGCAAATTTGATGTTTCCCGATGTGGTTTTTATAAAACGAGACCTGTACGATTATAGTTTTTGTCTCTGTCCTAGTTCCAAACTGTTTGAAGGGGCAACTGGTTAAGTCAGCATTTACACTGTACATTGTTACTGGGCGTCGGTACGGTCACGTTAGCAGTTTGCACAAGGCTTTTCTATTTGTTGACCAATTTCAACAATTTTTGAGTTTTCATATTCATAAATGATGTCATTATTGCATGGGGGTATTTTCTTCTATAAATATTGTCTTTAAAATTTGCTATTGGCAGACATATTTTTGGGATTTTTTTCAGAATACAGGTAAATTCAAACACAAGTACAGTGCTCAGTTTATCTTCAATTTCCCTTTTACTTTTTTAGTACCATTTACAGTAAATCCTCTCTAAACCGGACACTCTCGAAACCGAATATATGACTAAAATGTTGTTTTTAAGAAAAAATACATCTTAATGCAGACAGAAAGTAATACAGAAAGCTCCTATAGGAGCTTTCTGTATTACTTTCAGCCTGCATTAAGCAGCCATTTGCATTTACAACACTCGGTATTAACTCTCGCGAGAGCCGTGATTTATAACTGCTGCAAACGCCTTTAATGAAAAACCCTATCATTTTCCTAATCACTGAGTAACAAAATGCAAATATTTTTTTCAAACTTAATTAGGTCATTAACCCAAAATTATTTTGTTTGATACTCTAATGAAATGTTTTGCAATTACCCTGGGTTTCTTCATCTGTCATTATGCAAATGAAGACGGATGTTATTAAATAATGGTCTGTCTTCATTTACATAATGACAGTTCATTATAACAGGAGAATACCATTGTGGTCTATACATGTATCAGACTAGCCTATCTGAGCTACACTGTGCAATGTCCTCATGATTTTCACCTGTAACACGGCAATTACTTGTCAGGAACGAAAGACAAAGTCGCAGATAAACTTTATGTTTACTGTCATCTTTCAATGTACTAATAATGTGCTCATACAAAATCACAGTTATGTCAACATAACCAGGGCCCCAGATAAGGTGCGTATCGCAAATTCTAAAATCCTTCTTTCTCGACCCGAACCCTATGTTGTTACCATTCATTTGAATCGTCTTTTCAAGACGATTCTAATGAATGGTAACAACACAGGGTTTGGTTGAAAAATTTCGAAACAGATTGAAAAATATTTACGATATGCAAGCTTAACTGGAGTCCTGATAACTATTCAAACAGTTTAAATCCTGATGAAATGTTGATATACTTCTGACTGGTTGTCAGGATTCAATATGTAACCCATTGGCTCATAGAGACACTTTTTTCTAGCCTCTGTAGATTACATTCAAATAAATTGTGAGAAATGGGACATTTGCTAATAGTGGTGAAACGATAATCGATTAGAATCGAATAATCGTCGCTAAATGTGTTATGTTGCCGACAATCGATTACAGAGCCGAAAAATCGATGTCGCCGGTACATTGTCACGTTTCAATCATTCCGTTAGATTTATCTCTTTTCGTAACATTTTTCAGAAGAATTCCACCGGTCAGAGTAATTTCCCTTGTTAACACAGATTCAATGCTAAAAACTCATCATAAACGATTTCCACCTGGCTGAATATAGACTTCCCGAGAACCATTGGTTCGTAGGACATGTCCGTCTGATCAGATGATTTTTTAGTAGACGCTTCCACTCGGGTTTAATCATTAGAGCGACAATTCATTTTGAATAAAATTACACGCGTCATTTTTTTAGCATATTTCCCTTACAAACACATAGCACTGTGTGTGTAAAGTAACCCCAGTCATTCCCATTACTTACGTTTAAACAATCGTGCCAAATTGTTGCTTATTTAGTCAATTTTACGTGAATGAAAAGGCGGAATACAATGAGACGCTTTTTTCGGATTGCTTTTCCTTTATCGCTACGCTGTTTATCGCATCGTCTCGGACTGTTTACGTAATTTACAAATTAATTGGCAAGTTTATTTATATAACGGGTTGTTTAACTCAAACCGCTGAAAAACTAACAGTGAAATATATGTGTGTTTTCGAAAATATATTGTCGTTGACTGTTGCTATATGCCTGCTGCTTGATGTTTAAACCTGTGGATGTTGATAATAGTTTTGCTTCAATAATATAACCGCGGACGGGTACGCAACCTAAATTACACACGGCATGTCACAAGTAAAATCTCATGAATCGTCTACAAAGATGAATTTAGAAGCCTAAGGGTCTTAAATTATGAGGACCAGTTGCTTTTTGAAAAGGGAATGTTTGACGTGTAGAGCGTGAAATAGTTACGAGTGTTCGACAGTTTGGATCCAGGTCAGACATGTTCAGTTCAGGTTACTCAGCATCATACCTTTGAAAATATTACTCCGGTCCAGATAGGCATCAAATGGTTAAGGGCCGTCCAAGATATCTACGTAATTTTTTTACAGATGTTATCCTTTGATATCAAATTCCCCAAACCGAAAGTAGCTCAATTCTCCCCAAACCGAAAGTAGCTTTTTCACTGGAATCTAATTAGTTGGAAAACATGTTATGGTTGAATTCAAAACATAACATGCTTAGTAGAGTCGGTAATGTTAAAATCAAACAACTTGTTGTAGATGAATTTAATGCAATGAAAATCCTGCTGAGCAAGAGTTAAGCTTTTATAGGAAATTTTAAGATAAAATTGTTCTCTCTTTTTTTTTAAAGCACAATCTTCTTTCTACTTTTTTACATAAATTTAGACAAGGAAAGAGAATATTGACTTTAACATGACTTGATCAAAGAGGTAGACTCATTCTCTTTGACTAGGTGTTTAGATTGTACTTCTACATAAAACTAGAAAATGTGTCCATAGGACACAGATGCCCCCACTAGCGCTTTGTCAAAAATGCCGTTTTTTTCACTAAATCAAGGCCCATAACTCCGTAAATATTAATTTTAGCTGGATGAAAATACCCAGGTGCGCAAGTTCCCACCATGAGTAATACATCCATGAAGTTTCAAGTCTGTACTACTAACGGTTTTTGAGTTATGGATGACACAAACTTTTCGGGACGGACGGACAGACAGACGGACGGACGGACAGACGGACAAAGGCAAATCTATATGCCCCCCCTCTTTTAGTGGTGGGGGCATAAAAAATGAACTATATGAACTTAAACTTTCGATTATTTTCGATAGTAAATCGAAATGATGTCACCGATTCGATTCGATTATCGATTATGATTGGGGACCGATTTTCCAACACTATTTGCTAATGGTGAACAAATGCTTCATCACCACAATGTTTTCAAAAACATTCCGGTAAGTAGTGGGACCCACAGCAGATGACATTGAGAGAAATGAAGTAGAAATGTGCTTATATTGAGCAAAAGCTCCATGTCCCACATTTTTTTCAAAACCATTGAAAGTTGCCATTTCTAAAAAAAAATTATACAGATGTGCTTTCATTGTGGAAAGGTCTTTAACCCTTTCGATGCTGAATTTTCAAATGGACTGTTCCAATATGAAATATGACCAATTTATATTGACATCTTGGGGATGTTTTCCCCTTAATATGAAAATATGACAAACAGAGAAGTCCCTGATCAGAGGGCTCCCCCAACATAGCATCAGGGATCAATGTCATCCTCCCATGACAGAAAATCTGGACCTTCCTCCGCGACATAACTTTTGAGAATTTGTAATCAAGATCTGTATGAATATGGTCTAAGATTAGAAATGAAATGATCAATCAAGTTGCGAGATTGTTTATATCAAGGACTATGACTCAAATTAGCTATTTAGGAACGTTCACAAGTATAATGTATCAGTTTGACAGAGGGCTTTGATTATTTTCTTTACCACACAAACATGCGGTGTTCTTGTTTTTAATCACCTTAACAATCACACCTTCAAAGGGTTACAAAGGACTACAATTAAAGGATTATTCAGCAATGGAAACAAACCATAATTTAAATGAATGTTTGCTTCAAACCGACGAGTAATTAAGAACACATTTTAAGACAATAAGCCGACACATCAAACTCGATAATCAGGTCGATTTGTACTAAATCAGCACTCGATTTACCTTAATAACATCGAGTAGCTGAAAACAGAACATAACAGAAACAAATAAATCAAACACATATGTGTAAATCAACATTTATTTAGACAAAAACAACTCAAAATATACCCGTTTAAACGTACACCGATATTTATGCTAGGCAAAATATTCACCGTAACGGTGATCACTAAGGACGCACCGCCATTTTCCACGTCTCGCGAGACTTCGCGAGCACCTGCTATCCGCCGCGTGACTCTCCGTGATTTCGGCAAGAGGCATATCATTGGGTTTATATCATTGTGAATAATTATAATTATTTGCTGGATGACCCATTGTTTTCAATTTTGTTGTACAAAAGTCCTAAAATAATTGAATAAAGTGATAATTATCCACATCACTTAACAAAATATTATTCCATATGAAAATTTTAAAAGTTAGGTCATATTGTTTGTGTAAAATAATTGAAAACTTGGGTCATATTGTCTTAGGGTCATATTGTCACCTTATTTTGCCCTGGGTCATATTGTCTCAGGGTCATATTGTCCTGCTCCCGCATTCTGAGGTCAGCTCAAGATGAACAGCATCGCGGAAATACATGACATTAGTCTTGGGCAGTTTCGTTTGTTGCAGATAGAGTCTAAACTGGATAGCATTAATTCAGAACGGTTTTCAAATTCAAAACTTAACTAACAATGTTGCAATCTGGCTTTCATGTGCATTAACCTGCAGTTAAAAGATACGGAATTCGTAATATTTGGCGGTCAGGTCCCTTGTTATTGTATTTCGTATCTCGTTCGTTTACCTCACAGGAAGCAGTGCAACAATCAGTACGCAAATTAAAAAAGGATAACACATTTTTCGACTAAAACGTGTGATAATTAAAAGTAAAGCAGTAAGCAAAACTCATGAAACATCCTTACCTGTTCTGGTCGGTCAGCCATTTTGAAGATCGTTTTGGAAAGCAATGCGCATGCGCGGAAAAAATGTGTTAACGAATAAATTCCACCATCAGAATCCGTGTATGCCGCTGAAAAAAATTGCGAGTGTTAACCGCCAAGTCAATACCATGCTAAAAAACTATTTTTCCGTCATAAACATGTTGAATTTAGCGGAAAAAAACATTATGCCAAAGTCACTACCATTGTTCGTGTAGTGGGTTTCTCAGATGTAGTGGGTTGATTGGTGTGTAACATACGTCCGGTAGTGGGTGTCCATGATTTACACACTCACACACACACACACAAACATACACACACACATCATGTACAGTGCGATTGCTATATACCTCCCACAAAGTGGGGGCATA
>JAULCE010290402.1:0-10715 GCA_032359355.1 Macoma nasuta | reverse complement strand
GTCTGTTTGTCGTTGGCCAAAAACTTATCTTGGCCATAACTTTTCCATCCTTTTATGGGACACAACTGCTGCATCCATAGGGGGCATTCGTGTTTCATAAACACATATTTCTTGTTAAAGCCTTTATTACTAATAGATTGTTCTCTGTTTTATATTAAGCTTAATCAAAACTCAGATTAGTTGAGTTAAAAATAGGGTATTATACATGTTCATTGCATCAAACTAACGAAAATATAGTTAATGGTGAAACGTGTATAATATTTTTAATATGTCTTCCATTAAAATGATCTCATTGATATTCATAAGTGGGGAAACAGTGTATCATCACCATACTACAGTAAACTTAACTGAAATGCACTGGCTTCCATTTGGGACAAGTTTGATTGTTTTATCTATAAAAAAATGCCAAGATATAAACATACTTTTTTTTTTATATATACATGTACTTTAATAACTATTACTGGAAATTAATAGTTACCTTGAAAACATATCCTATGCTACTTTTAAGTAATTTATTATGCCTCAAAATGCAGTTCATTCTATCTATACTAGTATTAAACTAACCTAGAACTAGATTAATATTTTTTTTTATGCAATTGAAGTAATTTGAAAATGAAAATTACATATGTTTTCTTCAATTCTAATGATTTCATTAGTATTCATCAGTATTAAATAAGAACATTTACAAAGAAAATTACAGAACGTTCAATAAGGATGCCTTAGCTCTAGCTTTGAACCATGTATAGTAATGTATCTTCAATACCGATCAAGCTATACAGGTTTTTAATATACAAATAGTGTCCTTGTATGAAAGCATGATTGTCATGGAAACCTATACCATGATACTACTGGTGATATATTTCCCCCAAAATGATTTCATTTCAATTATTATACATGTAGTATTAAAATGCTCTGTGTATGCAATCAAGGTCAATTACAACGGAGAAATATAAAGGATATCATCGTTTTTGCTACAATTTGTACGATTTCATTAATATGCATAAGTATGCAAATACTGTAATTTATATAAACATATAGAAAGTTAATCAATGATGCCCTAGCTGTAGTGTGGGGCCATTTTCATTCATTTATCACCAATACTGATCAAGCTATAAAAGTGTTTTTCATACACGATTGTCATTGCCTGAGAGCATGGTTGCCATGGAAACGGCATGATTCTTAAGTCCACACCACAAGTTAATCATTTATGCCGGCAGAGCCCGACACTACAGACTTAGCCGAATAATGTGGTATATTGGGTTGCTTTTTATACCATTTAAGCAAAACCCACCCCTTAATACCTCTAACTGTCCCTCCACTAATAAGCACGTTGAACAATACTAAATATGTTCCAACTATTCGTTTTTGGCGAAAAAGTACACCTTCATATACAGGTAAGCATAAATATTAAGTCTGTATACAACAGGTTAACATTATTACGTGATCGATAATTTTCTAAACGCAATGAAGTTGTAGACTATAACACAGTTTCCTTGTAAAACAGAAATTTCCGGTTAATGGATGGGGAGATAAAATATATATAAAATAGATTTTATTACTTTCAATCATATTTTTTTCATTGATATGTTTTAAATATATTATCTCTAGACATTATATGCTAAAGAAGTAATGCTATTTAAAAAAGGTGATTCCACAACAAATTGTCTGCGTAAGTTTAAGGTGATACACGGTCAGCCTTTATTGCATCAACACCCTCCAAAGTACCAACTCGCGAAATCCGGTGATTTTATGAAAAAATATTTAATACAAAAAGGTTTTAACTATCGATGTGAATATTAAATATATTGATTTAATTGCATGCTGAAAACCAAGATGATATTTCGTTTAATAAAGGAAAACGAGATGTTTTCATAGAGACCCCTAATCTTGTTTAGCGCATACAATGGCGCCTTCAAATATTATTCGGTTTTGGGTGGGGTATTTAAACGGGCGAAAAAACATAAATGGCTACTACAAATCCATTGCTATCATACATTTCCTGAAACTAGAGATATTCACCTTTAAAAAAATAATATTTAGAAAGTGTCTGCTCCGATGGGCCCCATGACCAAAATTTCCAGGTCTGGCTCAATGCCTATTACTTATATGTATCAGATGGCATCTTGGTTTGTGACAAGGAGGGGGATGGGGGTATTTGTCACATTCAGTGACTGTTCTAGTTGCTTTTATTTGTAACATTTGAAAAATATGTATGCTTTGCTTCTTTGCGTCCTCTTTTGAAATACTTGCTTCCATTATAATCAAGATATGACGTAAACCGTTTAAACATTTCATCCGTCCGTATCTAAATTATTTTCTTTACAATAATGTAAGTCATTGCACAATGTGGTAATACCATTAGTGACATCGTTAACAAATTGATCTCGATACATGTCATCCCATTTATATACATAGCTATCTCCCATTGTCTTTGTATCCCATAATGCAGTCATGATGGGAGCATGGTTTGAAATTATCGTATTTTGTTAACAAAAAGTCCACCACGCTTTCACCGTTATATGTATAGCATGTATGTTTACCGATAGCCGTGTCACTTCCAATGAAGTGTCACAATGAAGTCTAAATAAATCCCCCGAATCATGATTTTTTGTCCAGCATACATTTGGGGAGCATACATCAGTTTCACTGGTATTCTTGTTTTCTTTGTTGATAAAAGTACACGTAGTACATAATTATGTTTCTCTAAATGTGTTCCATTATTTTAGACCCCACGCCTAGCAGCTCTCGTCAACCTGGATCTAAACGAGTGGCACCACAAGATTCCGGCGGATCCCCAACACACAAACGATCCCATTTGGATGACCCATCTGCCGACCACCACATGACAGGTCTCTAAGACTTGCTGACATTTCAAATGGTGTAAACAGCTTAAGCATTAAATAAATAACATCTGGATTTCACTGTTTGGAGAACCAGACATCAAGTTTCTCAAATATTAAACAGTTAAGACCCAGCTCAGTTGCACGACACCACAGACGCAAGTGGCTGATCTTTGTGTACACTATTTAATGACATTAAGGCTAATTTTCTCTTGAAATATCTCGGGTGTTTTTGTCCTTTATCCTTAACCCTTTCACCGCCAACTTTTTAATTAGCTCACCTGAGTTTACTTAGGTGAGATATTGTGATCGGTCTCCGTCTGGGGTCCATCGTATGTCGTACGTCGTATGTCGTACGTCCACACTTTAAAAACAACATCTCTGAAATCGCTCAGTGTAATTTGATAAAACTTGACTGGGATGTTCCTTGGGTGGACCTCTACAAAAGTTGTTCAAAGAATTATGATATCTCAAAAAGACTTTATAGAAAACTTTGAAAATCTTCTTCTCCAAAACTACTGGTCTGATTTCAAAATAATTTCATAGGAATGATCCTTGGGTGGACCTGTACAAAAGTTGTTCAAAGAATAATGATATCTCAAAAAACATGGCCGCCAGGGGCGGGGCCAGTTTTCAATATATGGGTAAATAGAAAACTTTGAAAAATCTTCTTCTCCAAAACTGCTGGTCTGATTTCAAAATTATTTCATAGGAATGATCCTTGGGTGGACCTCTACACAATTTATTCAAACAATAATGATATCTCAAAAAACATGGCCACCAGGGACAGGGCCAGTTTTCCTAATGCACCTTTATATCATAAAGATTATTTTGCAATGATAATTGTAACCCTTTTATCAGGTGAGCGATATAGGACCATTATGGTCCTCTTGTTTTTATTTTGACCGGAGCATAATGCATTGCAAACGCCAATTCATTGAGACATATTTTATAAAAATAAGGCTAAAGTCCTTCTCAAACTATGCGGAGTCAATGAAATTTGCTGGCGGGGGGATGATGGCCATGAAACATGGCTCTTGTTTCTATATGTACATAAGGTATATTAACAAAAGTGAAGATCTACTATGAAGTCTTAATGAATGTCCGAATCATGTGTCCATACATTAGGGTAGTGTACATCAGTTTTAGCGATATCCTTGTTGTCTAAGTTGGCCAAGCATTTCAAGTGAGGGCCTGCCAATCTCAGGGGTGCAGGTTTAATTCACTGCCTGAACACAATAAATAAGGGTAAATCGGAAGTATCTAACCCATTCAGACCCCTGATCTGCGTCTACAATGTCTGCCAATGTCCATTGTAAGAAAAAACAGAAACAGACGTAAACAACACAAACAGACAAATAACCATTGTTGGAATTATGGTTCCCATTTCATTTAAAATGCTAGCTTTGGGACAACCTAAATTTAGCTTTTCTCAATACTGGTAAATTGTCAAGCTGTCTGGTTGGATGCATGCTTTATATGACTTGTTGGTGATAACAGATTAGTTACGCTTGATTAACCGGCAAAGTCTTTAAATTCATTATACAGCGCTACAGATAAGCATGCGTACAGAACACATTTTTTGCATAATTTCTTTATTTCTTCACCAAACCCTATCGAGAAAAGACGATTCAAATGAGTGGTAACTCAATAGAATTTGGTGAAGAAATAAGGATCCTAATTTTTAAATACGCACGTTATCTGGAGCACTAATAATACATAAGGCAGAATAATGGACAAGGTCTAGCCCAGTAGAGATTAATCGATATCCTCGCTAAAGAAACCCGATAATTCCCGAACCCATCCGTCAGTGAGCGGAATTGTCCGCATGGCCTGTCATGTGTAATTACGTAAGTTACTGTATCAGTCTCCCAGCAGGTGTCCTGATTAGCCAGCGACCCATATCGACAGCCATTGATTTGTACATGCAAATTACACTTTGTACGTTTATAGAAAACATTCCGCTTATGCGTTTAATTGGGTGGAAAATACTTGCTACAGAATTGAACATATTAGAATGGATACGCACGGCATATTAGTGAGGTTTATTATTATTGAAATATAAAACTAATCCCATCTAAACAAATGGTTTATTCCCACTATGTCTAATCCCACTATGTCTAATCCCACAATGTCTACACTTTTTGCAAAAAGTCCCACAAAGTCTACACCATTCTAGCACCCCATTCCCACTATGTCTAAACCTAGAAAAGGTGTCAGAAAGTTATTGAATAAGGTGTTATCACTCATTATTTTGTATTACAGGCCTATTTTGTATAGAATATATTCAATAAACATACAATGTGGACCCAGACCAAACATATTTTAAATGTGTGTTTTCTTCTTAAATTTTAAAACTTATCTTCATTTTTTGATCAAAAACATTATGTTGAGAATATTAGTGTAGAAAATGTTAATGTTTTTTTCTGTCTGATTTTATCTTCTCTATTTAACTGATCTGGAGCTAAACAATATTGTTAATTTTATAAAAGTGTCTATAATGGTCTAATGATAGATAAAATGGCAAAGTCAGAATACTTATTGCTGTATATTTGTTATTTATGGTCAGTAGACAAAATAAAATTCTGTCTGATTTTACCTGCTCAATTAAACTGATCTGGAGCTAAACTATTTAACAATTTTTTTTTAATATATTCAATAACGGTCTTATGTTTGATAAAAATACATAATAAGTTAATAGACTGTAGAAATTCTGGAATATATAACATTAGACATAGTGGGAATTTAGGATTAAACATAGTGGGAACAAAAACGTTAGACATAGTGGGATTAGACATAGTGGGAAGTTACCAAACAAATATTCATAAATTAATCCTTTTAATCTCTATCAGACAGATGGTCCAAAAAATAGTTATCTTAACAAAATACGAAGTTCCGTTTCAAAATGAAGTGTTTGTTACTTTTAAGAATAGAAAATAATACAGTCAAACCTGTCTTTAACGGCCATCAAATAGCATAGTGACTATTAAGGACAGGTGATCATTTAAAGCAAAACTAAAGTAATCTCTTTTGAGAGCAATCTGCATTACTTTCGTTCTGCATTTAGTGACCACCTGTCTTAAAAACCACATACCTCGGTATTTAGTGTTCGCTCAATACAGGTTCGACTGTAACATGATTGTACCATCCTGATCAGAGTTCAATTTGACATAATTATGAATATTTGGTCGAAGGAATCTCGAGAAAAATCATGCCGATTGGGCTATATCAGCTCAGTTTTGTAAACCAATGTGTTGGTCTATATTTCACGGGAAGGTCACTGACACAAATACTTAATTTAGTTCATTGTAGCTTTAATGCAGTGTTTTAAAACATTGTCAAACAAACTCAATAATAATAGGGTTTTGTTAGCGCCGAATCTTTCGGCGTGCTAACATAATATACATAACAGCTTAAACCTTACGGCTATTCACGACTATTTAATCATTATGTTTTTTAAGACAGCTGGGATCCATATCAAATGCCTATTTACTCGGAGTCTGATCCGGATCCACGCTGTTTGACACTTTGCGAAAGAAGTTCAGAAACATCAATGGAATCGGAAGTTTAAAAATTACTCAGGCCCTATAATAAATTCCCGCACTAGACGAGTTAGTATTGTCATTTCTATGAACAATAACTTCTAAAGACACATTGTTTGGGTAATCAATGCCCAATGTATTAAGTTAGCTATTATATGCTAATTCTAAACTATATTGCCTCCAGACGGACAGTGTGCACTGTAGAACTAGCATTAAGTCGAACTTGTTAGGAAATACAGTAAACACCCTCTAATGCGACCACTTGAAATAGCCCGTATGGACAGCCTTAGAGACAGGTGGTAGCTTAATGCATGTTGATCTTTATGCAGATAGCTCCCATAGGAACTTTCTGCATTACTTTTGATCTACATTAAGCTACCACCTGTTTATAGCGACCTCCATGATTCTTTATTGAGTGGCCGTATTAGAGGGGTTATACTGTAAGCTTTTTACCCATTAATCCATAGATACACCTGTTTACGCATATTGAGCAGACGACACGCACTAGATTAGCCCTATCGTCTGCTCGTCTTTTTACCTTATCCGATTTGCTTCAAATTTATAAACACAATTTCTTAAAAGGTCAACTTGGATCCGCATCGAGTTGATGTGGACCGATTCTCTTTGTAAAAATAATCAGACGTGAATAGCGGGCTAAGGGTTAATGTAATTTCAAATATACATCAGTTATGTATGACTTAATGACTGTGTTTGCTAACCACTAATCCCTGTTACATAATTAACACAAGGTTTCAACACTAGTGTCAATGACCATCGGGAGCAAATGGCTGACAGGTCGTCTGTTCAACATTTCCACTGCTTCACTTATGTTTATTTTGTTTGCATTATTCTCTAGAAACTCCGATCTAAATCCAAGATGATTGCACAATCTGATGTGCTTATTTCGACAGGAAGGATAAATAAATATTTCAAACCCAGAGTTTTACATTAAAACGATGGTCATATACATCAACGACCTAAAATGGATATTTAGATTATTGTAGACATGTAAAAGTAATCAGACAGTTTGATTGTATTTTTATTCAATGTTTATTAAAGTGTCTAACCTGAACTCAGTTACTCGCTTTTTATGTGGCCATTTTGTTTTAAAATGAAGGTTCCCTTGTAGTTTTTGCAAGATCTCACAGATCTCGCAGAAATTACCACAAATGTCCCCTTTATCATTATCAGAAACTGTTATTCTCGTTAACTACAAATAACGCTTGTCAAACAATTTGAATGACCCACGTTATATTGGACTTAATCTAAATCAAAACTATTTCCATTTAAATAGGAAAATTTCAAAATCCTATGATTTCGTGCATTTACTCAATATGCTTTTTTAGACTTATTCGCAGTGAAAGTTTATGATGAACAGGAAAATTATACAGGAGAAAGGAAAATATCCATGTTGAATGACTTTAACCCTTTTCTCCACAGAAGCACCGTTTAGCGCCTCTGTAACTGTTTACTATTGAAATCATTGTAGGAAATTGAGCATTTGCTCGTAACGAGCACATGCTCAATTTCCTACAATGATTTCAATTCCACAGAAGCACCGTTTAGCGCCTCTGTAACTGTTTGCTATTGAAATCATTGTAGGAAATTGAGCATTTGCTCGTAACGAGCACATGCTCAATTTCCTACAATGATTTCAATACAATTCAAAAATAGCATTTTCATATTTTTCATCAGATTCGTACCTTCTTGGTTAGTCTAACTTGTGGAGGACTGGGTTCAAGACATTGCCATTGTTGCTTGAGAAAACCAGGACATTTTTATCCCTGATCATGCTGCTGTAAATGTTGCCTGCTGAAATTTTTGCCTTCTTGATTTTCGGACCTTATTATTTTCGCTCCAAATTTGGTAGAACTATTGTCTGAGTGTCAAACAGCTCAGATCCGGACAAGATGCCGAGTAACTTGTCCAAATCGTTTGAAAATATTGCTATTATCGCAATAAGCATGATAAGGGTTAAAATATACATATGAAAATAAATGTGAAACGATATACTTACGTTTTCGCCATACTGGTGTCGATGAAGCACACACACACTGGAAAACACATAAAATGTACTCAATATTCAACTAGTTCCACTAAAAGAATGACTGTAAAACTGCTGACACTTGAGTTTTATTTTGTCAGAGATACCTGTGTTTCTAAAATTTTACAGATGAATGGACCTATATGGCTTCTCTATCTACTGATATTTCTAAGTGACACGGTGATATTTCCAGGTCAATATTTTCTGCCTGCAAAGGTAAACCTGGCCATTATCCAAGTAATATACACGTATCAGTGTCAAGCAGAAACTATTACTCTCTCTCTCCATCTCTTTTTCGCCATCTCTCTCTTCAAACTGTTTTCGGTATTTAGTCTTATTCTGTATTCATCATGGTTTAATATAACATACATTGTACATGACCTGTTTCCAGAGGCACGTAATGAGATAATTTTCTTCTTCTTTAAAGGAAAATGTTAACATTATCGTCAATCTTAAAGGAACTCGGATTAATATACAGAATTCTGTCTTCATATACAAAGATGCTTCATATATCTTAATTAACTTGGTTAGTAAGTCTTGCAGTTTTTGTATAAATAAGATCAAAGTTATATTTTTACTATAATACTCTGTTTTGTTTGTCAAATAAGGATCATCTTTTTTTTTTCAATAGTTCACACCTATTATGAGCGAGAGCTAAACCTTTACAAACTTTTTAATTTATGACACCCAATACTGAATATCCCCCTGCCCTCTGTACACATCGATCAGCGGGGGGTAACAATATCGATTACGGCTAATGTCATCGGTAAATCACGACGTGATTAACGGAATTTACCGAATGCCGCCGAGGGATAAAAAAAATATACACCTGCTAAATAAATGTGAAAAACGGACCAAAATCCAAAATACTTACAAAAAATATAAAAATACCATTTAAATAAGGACAAAATATTTTATATAGATCCACTCGCACAGGGATTCTCACTTTTCGTGCAAACGAGAAAAAGCACTTTGATTGACAGAAACTGTCACCATTTTTTCCGTTTTCCTTCTTTGTTTAACCAAAATTAGAGTTACCTACTTTAAATCAAAAACAGACCAAAATCCCGTGAAAATATTTTAATGAAAATAAGCCCACCTGAAAGAGAAATGTTTTTCCTAAAATAAACCACTCGCACAGGAATTGTGAATTAAGCTAGAAAAAAGTTATAGCGAGTTACAAAAAAAGTCCTTCTTTATTTCTATATGCGCCAAATACCTCTGAAGCGTTATCGGCTGTCCACTATTCTGCGTTATGTGTGGTTCTGTTATATAACTTGTGTACTTTATGGTAAATAAAGGGAAGGAAGGTGTTTAGTGTTTGTTATTTATGCCATATGGACATAAATGTCACATAATGGTATAATAAAGCTAAGAAAAATGCTTATATTATAGTTTGTTATTTATAAATGCTGAAACACGTCAGAAAATGCTGGTGGATTGTTGAATTTTAACGGATAATATATAATCATTAAATGACAACATTTCTTTGTCTTCTACGAAGGTATACAGGATGCACTGCTCAATTGTAAAATAGAGCTGCAAGTTTTCGAAACAGACTGCGGTAAGAATGGCCGATAAATATCGAGTGTTACCGTTTGAAATTGTATCTCTTTTTCGCTACATTCTTTGCCTTCATTGAAACAGAACCTTTACTATCGTAGCGTTCCTTTTCAACGTCTCCTTCAGGCTTTATGTTGCCCGTGAGCGACCATAAATCTGTTTGTTTTAACATTTTTGCGATATCGAATTGACTGTTTTAAAAGTGCCCCGAAGCCTCCAATGAAATACACCCCATCGATTGGACAGTTTCTGGGGATGTGCTTGCATAATGATCTTCATAATTCTCTTAAAAGATGCAGGGGAAACCAGCGTATCTGGCTAATTAACAATATTGACGTCTCCCTTTTCATTTGCATATAACTTACAATGAATAGATCTAGTTAGGACAATTTTGGTATAAACTCGGGTGATCCCCTGGAATTTTCCCGAACTTACAAAGCCGCGCTTAAAATGATCCCCATTCCAATGTTGTGCTCCATAATCGATCACACAGACGCTTTCATTAGAATATACAAGATTTTTATGCCCCCACCACTAAAAGAGGGGGGGGGGGGGGGGCATATAGATTTGCCTTTGTCCGTCTGTCCGTCCGTCTGTACGTGCGTACGTCCTGTCCGTACGTCCGTTCGTCCCGAAAAGTTTGTGTCAAGCATAACTCAAAAAGCGTTTGTACTACAGACTTGAAACTTTATGGATATATTATTCAGGGTGTGAACATGTGCACCT
>JAULCE010290291.1:0-10717 GCA_032359355.1 Macoma nasuta | reverse complement strand
TTCAGGGTGTGAACATGTGCACCTGGGTATTTTCATCCACCAGAAATTAATATTTACGGAGTTATGGGCCTTTATTTTTTGAAAAAATGGCATTGTTTTGACAACGCGGAAGTGGGGGCATCTGTGTCCTATGGACACATTTTCTAGTTTCATTTCGTTGACACATGCATGGATATGTCAGGCAGCAGTTTTAGCAGTTACCATTTTATGCAGTAATAAAGAGTATGGTTCACAGAAGAGATCGTCATGGATTTGAGAAGAGGTCTGAGGATTCTTGGAGAAAGTATATACATGTTAAACTGCCACGGTGACAGACAGCATGGAGTAAACCATACTTTTACTGTGTAAATCTAGTTAAGTCACGGAACCTCTTAGAACAACGTCTGACCAGAATTTACACTGTTTACACCAAATGAGTTCAATCTTTTATACTTTTGAATGGGTGTCAGTTTAAATATACCAAGATAAGAGGACACATATCCTCGTAGCTTCTGATCTGAGATGACACTTCGTTTATTTCGAATTACCATTTAAAAAAATAAATCGTCATCTAGCTAGCTCCAAAAGTTGATATACATCAATAGTGATATACTGTTGAACAAAAGAGAGAAAATATTACTTATCTTAAAATATAACTTAACACAGTTTCTTTGATCTTTTGCAATTACGGAACATCCTAACAGTTAAAGTAGTTCATTGTAAACTGAACATAAGTGTCTGCTTGGAACCCTCTTTTGCTACTTCATTGACCTCACATCAGACGCCGTATTACATGATATCCGATCTGGATTGTAAATGTAATAGTCAAATATACCTGATCCGATTACGCGTAGACCATTTCCAGCTGTGTATTTTATTCATTGTTGAAGGTATGATCGGATGTCGAGTATCTTCTAGGCCAAACCAGGACAGGAATTATCGACACTTGTTTAGAATTGATGCTAAAAAACCTCTCTTTAATTGTTTGTCAATTTATGGTATATGCCAATGCTACTTTCTTATGAAAACATAAATGGGACTTAATCATTTGACTGTTTTCATAAAAGTTAAAAACGAGTCATGAAAGATGCCAGCATATATTCACATATGCAAACTATGCTCTGAATCTACACCTTTTGACACTCGACATACAGTATCAATATCACCCCTGACATGAGATTCAAGTCTGATTCTTGGTTTGTACCAACACGGAACTACGATCAGATACAGAACCATTCGTTGACCTTTTTGTCTGAAACGGGCTCTCATGACAAATAAATATTTTCGATAAATTTTATTAGCAAGTTTAGCACCTAATGTCAGGATCAGATGGTACGGTATTACGATAATAAGCATCTGGACAAAATAGAGTTAACAAAGCGTGACTCAAGATCAGAGCTGAGCTTGATCTAACCTGCTTGCAATTGAAGACAATTTACCGATATAAATGTATTTCAATTAAACTTGAAATTAGTAGTTCAATCATTGTGCACCTCCCCAAAACTATTATAATTATTCTCTCTCTGGTGAAAACACATAAAAATAAAATTCATGTTAATTTTTCGAGACCTTTTTAAGCAGTTTGGTTCATAAAATCTTTACATACATTTGTGTTAATTCTTGGACATGTGTTGTTGCAACGCATCACAACGCATGGGCTTCAAACCTCTCTTCATTCCACTAATTGGAGAGATTAAAATGTGTCGTCAGTCACTTGAGAAAGCTGTGTAATACCGACCCCCGATTGCGGTGGTTTACCACCCCATTTCAGTGTCAGCCTGTTTATTCAAGAAAACCCCATAACTAAAAGACTCGACTTAACATCTGCGGAAATGGACAATGAACCGTGTAAGATATGCGCACTGTCGAGATTCGAGAACGTCGTCAAATAATAGAATGTGGATTAATTTCACAATGTTAAGACGTATTGGAATTTAATGTGATTAACTACACATATATAATTCAGCTTCATTTGGTTATTGACAGTAAACTATTTGTCGTTTTTGATTCTTTATCTTCGCCATAGGAGACTAAAATAGATGAAGTCCTAGATCAGATACTGCCTTACAAATCGGCGTCAGATCATGTAAAAGCCAAAATTACTCCTGTTATTTACATCATAAAATATTTGATCCAAAACGAGTTGCAACCGACATTGTTAAATTTGGCGGCGAAAATGTTAAACATTACGCAAATCGCGAACATAAAGATGTCGTCAACCAGCTTGAACGCGGAGCAGACGCCGATTAGCTCGGTATCTGATTCAGATCCAAGCTTGTTGACACTTGGGAAACAGTTTCACCAAATTTTAAACGGATACAGAGCCTTATCAGACGCCGCGTATGAGAAACACTGTCTGATATTGGTTTAATATTTTTGCAGGATGTTATCATAAAGAACCGGATACATCTTAATCAACCAATGGTCCACTGATTGTATGATTCTAGTCAGAATGTGTTGCAGGCAGCTTGGAACTATTTCAAATGACACGTTACTTGGCGTTTGATCTATTTCAAAGGTGTATGTCTCTTTATTACTACACATGTATATAGTATAAAAATGAGGAAACAGGATGAATTATAAAAATTGAAACAGAAAACGATTTGAACTAGAAAGGAGATATAGTACACCGTTGTAAAAACAGTGCCGATCTAACAAGATATGGTAGTTTGTAATTAATTATACACGTGTTATTACCCGTAAAACTATTGTCATAACATATTACATATCTATAAAATTACTAAGCATATCCGAAAAATCACTATGCATATCCAAAAATTCACTAAGCTTATCCAAAGGAACACTAAGAATGCCCGCGGTATCCAAACAAGCACAGCTGCAAAATAATAAACTGACTGCGTCAAAATCGATTTCAAATCACTGTATGCCATTGGTTACATAAAAGGCACGTTAATCATATCCAATTAAATGTAAACATTAGTTTAAAAAACAACAACATGGGATTTGTTTCTTTATCACGATTATTGTTACAAGTGTAAAACGTTACAGTCCAAGATCAGTTGCTGAGCTATTCAGTATCTGATCTAGGTCCAAACCATTTGCCGACTGTATACAAAAATAACATGTAATGTGTAAATAGGTAAGAACGACGGAGCACATTGTGTGTACACTCGTTAAAAAAGGTACAATGAATATCTCAATGCACTGCCTGGAGATTCGCATTTATAGGAAATGGCTGTATGATAAACGCCCAGCGTGCATGATTCAAGTGTGCCGTAGGTTTACATTCAACACACAATCCATCATTTAATCTAAGGATGTCACGTTTTAAATAAAATAGAAGGCCCAAACTGTCTATTATGAGAAAGAAAGAACTGATCTCGGCGCTACGCGCCACGATCTGTCCTTCCTTTCACATAATACACAGTTTTTGGCCTCTATCCTATACGTACTCTAAGCAGTCGTATTTATCTCAACAAAGGCCAGTTTTTTCTATCTAAATTAACTTATGTAAATCCCATCATCCTTATGCTGCTCCTTGATTTCCTATTTTCATCAAAACAGAAGCGTGAAAAGAAGAATCCCATTTCTGTCTTGAAAGGCTAGGAAGAATCTTAGTTCCAATGCAAGTCAAATAACTTTTTGTTACCATCTAACGCGTTATACAGTCTGAATAATGTAAACCTGTACAAACTGTTAGAGTCAAATGAGACGCAGTGTTACTCGGCGTAAGATATTATTCCAAACTGTTTGAAATTTTCAGTTATAGCATTTTTCAAAATTGGTCAGAAAAAAGTCATTGTTTCTATTATTGGAATTTTGTTTGCGTTCCTTTAACGTTGACACGGTAATAACTAGCTTTTCTCCGACTGTATCATTATCACCAACATCGCTACTATAGTAATATTTTCAATCCATTTGTAAGCGGGTCAATCACAGAGTAAATCGGCGTTTGATACGGAAACAAGCTGTTTAACATATAGAAAAATGTTTTAAATTACCACATTTTGAAGCAACACTACATGCAACAAGGCTCAACAATCAAACAGACGGTAATTTTAGCAGCTTTCATTTATAGCAGCCTGATCAGAGCTTATCTTTGACAGTGCAATAAATCTTTTATAATGTCTGTGTCTCGAGAGACCTATATCTTCAACTTTATTCGATAATATTAAACATGCAATATGATTTAGTTTTGCTACGAGAAAGCCCAGATGTTTTAAAAAGCATGGTATCCAAAGGGACTTTCTTCCAATATGGCAGCATTAAAGACAATCTATACTACAACTGAAAATTTCGCTATGGCGATATTCAAGGGAAGTTAAAAAGTAAGTTGTTACACCCGAATAGCATAACAAGCATGATAGTACACCACAATAAAGGACTTTACTGAGCTCTGTCAACTTGTACAAACAGTTTGGAACTTGATCAGAAGACTGATATAGTTCCATACTTGTTTGAGACTTATTGCAATAGCATCTTCAAGTGATCAGAACATTGTATTCTTCCCATAAATTGTGCTATACGTTAGCGTTGAGACAGTAATGAATAGCATTTCTCCCACTGAGGTTGGTTCAGAGAAATGTTTCTACCATTTTCCTGAACAGTTTTATGCCAAGAAAAAGAATACACTTTACAAGCAATGACTTTATCAAATCCGAAAATAATGACTTCCTGTCAATGTTACTGCTGTCGAACCTCGTTACCTCAAATACAATTAAGTCGAATAAATTATTTTTCGTCAAAACTACGTCCAAACAAAACAACTCTGCACTGTGATTGGTCCTGGTCTCCACATGTTGAGCAGTTAAATTTGGCATCAGGAAACCATGATGACCCTTGACATATATACACTATGTGATACACTGAGGTGGCGCCCGAGCATGACACCAGGAAAATCATTCAAAAATATGTCGCTAAGACACTTACATATTTTAACTCATATATTCCACAGAAACGTCCTTCGATGAGGCATCGAAGGACGTTTCTGTGGAATATATGAGTTAAAATATGTTGCAGAACAATTTTGAGAAACATTTTGAGAAATAAAGCATTTGATCATTATGAGCAAATGCTTCATTTTTAACAATATTTTAAAAAACACATTCCCTTTGCTCTATGATGTGGATACTTTTTTGTCAGAATATTTCCTTGTGGATAAATCTTGACATAGCAGTTTGAATATATAAATTATAACAGGCCAGTCACGTAGATGAAAGAGTCTGCTGATAGGTAGGAAAGCATTTGGAGTGAACGCTTTACTGAGCCAACATGTTTTGCATAGCCGAACCAGATACACCTTTACTTCCTCGGCACTGACCTGTTATTCAATTCAATTTATCCTACCATTATCGCAGACTATTTATATCGACTACTTGTTGGTAGATTATAAGGTTTGTTTCTCTAATTTGATTACTCAAACAAAACTTTAGTCCCACACACGATTTGTCCTGGAAGTGTCGATGTTCGCACATAAAGTCGACATTAAACGCTTTGCGAAATATATTCGAAATCGGAAGAACACATGTCATTAAGGCAGACAAACCAATTACTACGACAAATCTTTATTTCTCGATGACATGCACACAAAGCACGCCATCATAAATAGTCTTTTCAAATCTGGTGACAATATGTACACCGGGTGTAAACTACTGTTAGTATAGAGAGGATCTTACATGAGTGCTCATAGAATACTTAAAAGTACTGAACGAGTTGGATGAAACTTTACAAAACGAAGCTTTGCCAAGTTTCGAATAGTTTCAGATAACTAGTTAAGTATTTTTACGAATTCTATGAGCACGATTATATTAGATTCTTTTTATCACCTAACCCGCTGTTCCCGTTGTTTTCGTATTTATATGGACCAAATTGACCCATAGAAGGTGACGTCATGGCGGGAAAGACCACACACAAGTAAGTTTACGAATGAAGACATGTATCAGTGAACAAGTAGATCCTTAGAGAAAGGTGGATATAGGACATTTTGTCTTCAATAATATTTTATTTTCGACTTGCATACATTTTCACACTAAACAGTAGAACAGTTGTGGTGCTCTAATAAAGACTAAAGTTTAAATTGTCCTTCAAATATAAAGTTCATGACATCACTACTGGTACATGGGGTATCAACATTTATCTCCACATGGTATCTCCCTGACACGAAGTAGGTTAGGTGATTAAAACACTGTTGTGAAGTGAACATAGGATGCAGTGCCTGTCTGTCGTAAATAAACTTTTTGGTGAAAGGAGGGATACCTCAAACTGTATAATGATCTCTGAAACGGTACTGTCAATGCTTTTTAACCTTTATCATGCTGCCAAAAATAATAGTCTGCTGAATATCAGTCTGCTTTATATCTTAACCTTGTTCGATTATCTTGATGAAACTGTTGCCTGGGTGTAAAACAGCATGGATCCGGTTCTAACGCCGAGTTACTCGGCGTCTGATCCGGGTCCAAGCTGGTTGACTCTATTACTATGGTTGCTATCGGCGTGATAATGGCTAGAAATGTATCTTAGCTTTTAAGAGAATTCCACCATGTAAAACAGTATTTTAATTTCGATATATGTTAACAGTGGGAAAACACCATTTCCCTTTTACCATAAAACACGTTAGACACTGAACACTGATTATACGTCATCTGTTAGGAGCCAGATCAGATGATGAGTAACGCATGGTCTGATCCGTCTACAAACTGGGTGGCACTCAAGGTAAAATAATTTCACAAAAAATACCACGGAAGTGTCTGTTTACATGTTATTTGAAATAAGGCCTAGAGTTTAGTTTTAACTTCCCGAATAAACGCAATTATCAAAACGCTTTTTATCACCAACTTACGGGTGTTGTCACCGATAGCAAATTTATGTAACTAATGCAACTATATTTAATCCAAGATCAACTGTCGAGTATATCGACGTCTGAACCGACTACATGATTCCTTCACCATAATAAACATCTTGAAAACGACCAGACAATTGTCATTTTTCATAAATATTGAGTTTCGATTATGTTAATTAGCTTTTATAACCAACTACATACATCAATACATCAAACCATCCCTAATGTGGTCACGTAATGCAGACGCATAGAGGTTTATTGACCAGGTGGTAGCTTAATGTATATCAAAAGTAATGCAGAGAGCTATGCAAGCTTTCTGCATTATTTTTGACATGCATGTAGCTACCACCAGTATTCAAGGACGTTAAGTGGTTGCACTAGAGAATTTCCACTGAAAACGTGATTATCACTAGTCTGTTTTCCAGGTCGCAGTCTCCCCGATTAAAACATCTCGTGTATTATGGTCATCAATAATTACAAAGAACGTGAATAAAAGAGCAAACGAACAAATGACATTTTTAGTCAAATAAACGTCAGGAAACTTGCATGAATTATGGTTATCAAAAGCTAGTTACAACTTTAAATTCGAATAAGCCGCAACCTTAGATACGTGGGTCATCCAATTAATAACGATACTGGATTCACAATTTTTAAAATAACGAAGGTGTTGAATTAATTTTATTTATAGCCGTAACGTCAGTCTTTTATGCATTTGAACATTTCAAATAAAAGGAATACTAAATTCGCGTTACTTGTTGCATAGCAACTAAAACATGAAAGTTTGTTTTGCTTTGCCACGTTAAAGTAAACCATTGCCATGTAAACAGTGTTCGTCCAATTGTAGCACTAAAAGAACAGAAATGAAGCATGGGTGATTTCTCATTCATCTATCGAAGCGATATCCACAAAATATTTTTTGTTTTCAAATTTTATAACAAAATCAAATAAAAAATTGCAAATATTTCGATACAAACTCCTCATCATTTTTTGCTAATCAATGTGTTCTAAACCTTATTGATCATATTTTTTAAAAAGGCGACATATACTGTTATTGTTACTAACAAATATTTTTACACGTCCGATAGAGTTTCATTTTACATAACTAATCCATTTATTTTCCGTTGCTAAGCAATAAAAGAATGTGCATGTCTTATTTTGTATAAAATTTGACATGCTTTCGTTGGTAGGCAACAGTTATTTTCTTCGATTATGTTTTAAGTTGTGTTGACATCCAATGTGATGCAAATATATACTTATAAGTATTTCAGTACCAGTAAAGCATATTTATAGATAAAAGCTCGCCGAACGCTCAGCAATATACCGCATATAGTATGTTAAAATGGCAGATAACAGGCCACTCGCGCCATACATGCATTCTTCGGTTGCTTAGCAAAGAGACAAGTGCAATTTTACCTAAGCGTAGAATCAATCATTTTATAGACAAAGAGTACCTCTTTCATATTAGTGTTCACTTTTAGCTATATCTATAATAGTTTTCATGATGCAGCACCAGTCTCGCTATTTATTTGATGGCCCTCGTATTTAATGCCAACTTACTTTTCGAGATTACGCACACATGTTTTATTTTGTTTCGGTAGTTACTCACTGCTAAGAATAAACAATCGACTTGGTTAACTTTATCAACTGAAGTACTTAAACTAATTCACCCTATAAAATAAGTGCTAGATTTATATTCAATCACAATTATAGAAAAACAATCTAAAAGAAAAGAAAGTAAAAACACCAATTGCTGATGGCTTTTACAACATTGTGAAACATGGAGCAAGTTCACTTCCCACAATGGTTTCAAAAACATCTGAAATAGAGGCAGCAAAAAATGAACCGAATCGTTGTAACCCTTTTGTAACGAACGGGTCTTTAAAAATAATACAAATACGTGATGCGTTTTATGATTAGCGTAATGCTGTTGAAGAAGCGCATATTGTTACTAATGCGCCATATAAAACTGCAAGTGAATCGTCGGCGAATAGGAGTGAACCTTTACCTAGAAGAAGTTTCCAAATCGTTGTTCCAAAATCTTCAATTATTGTTTAAAATCGATACAAATGTTAAAATATTCCCAACGCCTTGCCAAATATTTTACATTATAATATACTGTGCTTTCTATAAAGATTTAGTCAATTCTATCCATACATTTTATCAGGATGAGTCTCAAAATATAGCAAAATTATAGTATACTCAAATTTTACATACTGTCATATAACAACTTATAATAATTGTGCACCAATATTTAGTGAACCATATTTACGTCATTATGTCAAAAAATAATAATAAAATTGTGTGTGTGACATTACACACACAGTGTTTGTTTACAATATTGCATGTGTATTCGCTTCCATAGCAAGTTATAGGCTAAATCTAATCCATGACGTACTGACACATTTGGAATACCGTTATTTAGAACTGTAAGATACCAGCACCAGTCTCCAACCACGTTAGCATATTGCGTCAACCACATTTTTGTCTTGCGTGTATACGATTTAACCTATATCCTACCGCTTCAAAAAGTCCGCCAATTTCTCGTCTGCTTCATCTCTAAACCTTCGGTTCGTTTAAAATTTGGTGAAACTGTTGCCGGAGTATCAAACGGCTTAAATCCGAAACCGTTACTCAGCGTCTGGTCCGGGGTAAAGCTAGTCGACGACATCCGTATGGTCGTGGTTGGTGTGATAAGGGTTAGTGGCTATTCTTAAGAACAATAAGCATCTACGTGTATCAACGAACGGGCTTTAGATGTTAAGGCAAGCGAAATTGTGTTAGGGGAGCACTTACATGATTTTGACTGAAATTTACTACCTCATTCTAACCTATTCGGCGCCAAATTAAAAATGTTTCAACGAACTGAATAGCAGAACTAATTAAATACAATTTGAATATTAAAAATAAAACTTCTATCCCGATTGAATTATGTTGCAAGAGAGTTTAGTCCCTGATCAAATGCCGCATTCTAAGTCGGCGTCTGATCTGCGATTGCATCTTTTGCAATGTCGACCTCAATCCCCCATGGCGATGGACGGGCTAAGGCAAGTAGATAAAGATTTATTCCCAGATATAACTAGAAATGGAAGACGTTCCCGCGTAATTAAATGTAACTCCGAGTTAAATGTCCCACGTTATTGATATTTAGAGATGACTTTTAGCTGTGAAGTGAAATGCTATTTTTTTCGAATTGACAGGTACGTGGTTTTGTGAATTCGTCGGTATCCTTCAACAATGGTGCTGACGTGATTCTAGAAGCCATCGTCGGTGTTCTTTCAAACCACGTTTGTTCCATTTCGGAAAATTGCCACTTACGTAGTTTAGAAGAACATCAATAGTATAAGATAAATTTGAAGGAAGGAAAGGGCAACGGATATGTTACGTGTTGTATTTCCGAAGAAAATAAATTACCTCAGAAGTAACGGTATGTCTATAAAACAATCTGAACATTTGTTTTTCTTCTCATTTACTGCAAACGTATTCTTATCCTAGTTTCAAGAGAGATAACCATTATAGCCATGCATTTCGATTAGACACTGTCAGGCTATCCCCATCAGTTCTTAATCATTTTAATTCTCTTTTTGTTCGTGATTTGATGCATTCCCCATACCATCCGTACAATTGGCTTTTGTTTCCTTTCTATCCAATATATGAGCATTTTAACATTAACTCTATCAGACATTACTTGTATTATACATAATAATGATTATGACATCTTTATTTCAAGGAGGTGACACATTAAGAATATATTTAAAATACAAAAAGAAATAGTATTTTCGATAGGACCCTCTGAAACAATAATTTTTAGCCATTTTTTTCAAAGGGAGATGATGAAGGCGACCACGATGATGATGATAATGATGATACTCGCCCAAATGAACCTGCAATAAGAATCACTTCAAATTTTGCAGACGTTGTAATTAAACAGTTTTAAGCACA
>JAULCE010290180.1:0-10717 GCA_032359355.1 Macoma nasuta | reverse complement strand
GATGTCGTCAATCAGCTCGGCGTCTTGTCAGGGTCCAAGCTGTTTTTGACACTTAAACAACAGTTTCTCTAAATCAGACGAATCATCAAGCAGACGAGAATTGAGCGGACTATGTTTTGCGGCATGATAAGGGTTATAAATTGAACGGACGCAGTGTAGACTACTGATTCATGTTGTGCTCATCCTCGGACGAACTTAAGTGGTGTCTTAAACATTTTTTCCCTTTCCCCCACAAGTTATTTTAGACATATACACAAGGAAAGGGTATGGTGAAGAATGTGAAAGTCTGGGCAAAAGAAATTTGACATTTTCGAATTGCATTGAAATCATTGTAGGAAATGGAACATTTGCTCGTTACGAGCAAATGCTTCATTTCCTACACTGTTTTCAATAGTCATCAGTTTCAGAAGCGCCAAAAGGCGTGTCTGTTGGGGAGAGGGTTAAGAAACGCGGATAAGTTTAACCCATTTATGACTGGGTTTGTCGACTCGCCCAAAGATGCATTCCAGCACGTCATTGATTCGCCGCTGAAAGGGGATTTTGACGATGGAAATTGACACATCTGGATTAAGCTTAAATGTGCATGAGTACAGCAAACAACGCAGACCCGGATCAGAGGGCTTCTTTAGGAGCCCTTTGATCTGGGTGTATGATGGTTGCCTATGTCCCTTTCACGATGTACATAAATGAGCTTATACTTATCTCACCAGAAGCGCATTCGATCCCTCTTAAGCAGACAAATATTGAAAACATTGAATCATTTGCTCGTAACGAGTAAATTTTCTGTTTCCCACACTGCCTTCAAAACAATTTAAAAATAGTTTTTGTTTTCCTTTTTACTAAAGGGTTAAATAGATGAAAAACACTCTGTAATTATGATTGCCATAGCAAATGTAGATTTGATTCATCTAGGCAAATTAAGCTTTCGTATTTCTTTAAAACAAACCGCTTTGTTTGACATGATAGCCAGCCAAATAATTCCGTCGCCCGGTTTGCATTTTTTAGCTAGATATATATGTAACAGGCGTGGCTACATAACTTTATAGAGATCCCGATGGTATTGATTATTGTAAACGGCTGGTCTTGATATATACGTTTGGCCAGTTTTCGCGGAACGTATCACATGTTAATGAATCATTGTCTTGACTGACCGATATTATTGTAGTTTAAATAGCAAAGATCATAAGGTGCTGTTAGAAGATATATTTATTATACGACTATGCCCGTATAAAACTTTAAATAATATGTCACCTTTGTACTTGTCTGAATCACGTATTGGGTCAATTAATAGTTAGTATAATATACATTCAAAATCGCACAGATATATAGTTTTGGTTTCTACACCCCGAACATATTATTTAAAAGACAATTTTCCATATTATTGACTGACAATCTTGAACTCCACACCACCAAATATGAGAAATATCAAACAGCTTAATTCTTTAAATACAAATTATAAGAAATATCCTTTGGAGAAGTGAATTTCCAATTTGTATTTATATGTGAAATAACAATGTGTATAATGATATAATGCCAATTATCTATACTTCTAGTAAAGGATGTCATTCTTGAAGAGTATCAAGATGAATCGTCCATCTATCGTCAAAAAATGAGCATTCGGGGTTTTAATATATTCACAAATCAAATATTTGTGAAGTCAGTCATTTAATTCATTATGTTTTATAATTTAATTCTGAATATTATGCTTTGATTCTCTATTATCATTTTTTTTGTTTGTTTGCATGGTTTTATAGATGGCCGCACTGTGAAAAATATTTTTTGCATTGTTTTGTATATATTAATGTGTTACCTTACTTATTATTATTATTATCATTATTATTATTATTATTATTATTATTGTTATTATTATTATTATTATTATTATTTTAATATTCTATCATTATCATTATTATTATTTTTTATTATTATTATTATTCAAACACTTGTGATTATACGTATTTCATTCATTAATAAATGGTGTGCAGTATTGGAACTGTTCGGAAATTATTACCGTATTGCTCCGAGTTACTATTCGGTCATGGTGAAATAGGGAACACAAACCCGACAAACTCTTTATAACCAAATGATGCGTCAATTTCCCTAGACCCGTAAGTAAAAATGCTGTTTTTACCATCGTGTTGTTCTCGTGTATGCGATTACCACTGGGAAAATCAGATAAAATCGAAACGATAATTTCAGGTGGCGAAACGAGGTCAGATAATAACTCGCTTACAAATATCCATCTTATCTCAGGATGTTTAATACTGGTGCTTGTCTTATAAATCATCCTTATCAATTGCTCTTCAAGGATATATTACTCAAGGAAATTGCAAAAAGAAGCATAGGGGTCGATTAATTTGTCTATATAATCTTATTAAATTGACATCGGTTATATAAGGCGCTGTTTTATCAGTTGAGTCATTACTCCATATGATATTTAAAGACATATTCACAGGAAAACAATGTGTTGACGGTGATGAATTTCAGGAAGAAGAATACTTTCAAAGGTGTTTTGTTTTGGAAATATTGTAAAGATGAAGCATTTGCTGATAATTGGCAAATGTTCCATTAGCAAATGTTCCATTTCTCACACATATTTCAAAAATCATCTGCTACGGAGACGAGTAAATAAGCTTCTATGGAAAAAAGGTTTAAAGGCCCATTCACATGAACTTGCGACCATACAATTATGTAATTTAGAGATACATGATTATTCTGTCGGACACAATCTTGGCGATTTCGATTCAAATTAATTGCTGCGGTCAAAGTACACGGCCTCTAACTTTTATAAACACCGCATGTTGTGCCATATTAACCGATATATGATGCGATATAAAAAAACGCAGTATCCGCGATAACGGTCGATTCGATCCGCCTTCGAATTGTTACCGATTTTAATTAAACTGGTTTCCGTCTTTTATCAAACTGGTCTGATAGTTTATAATACATGATACCTCGAGGGTATTGGTTGGATAAGATGCAACATTAAATGTTTATAAGGTAATATGCTGATGAAACGGCCATAATTGAGGACGGACTTTTTAACCTTATCCTCCTTATCTCGTCAACTACGGCGTACAATATCCGGCAAAGGTCGAACATTTTAGATAAATGTATGACATGGTTTGATTGTCGAGATTATAAGTGACCTTTGAAAAGCAGATTGTTGGGTCAGATAAGAACTGTCCACATACCATGTATCCCTTATTGAGAAAAATGCGTTTAATAGGTCGACTGTATGCCTAATGCGTTGCAGAAGGATTCCACATGATACGTATTCATATTTATCCTGTCACTGTTGCCCCTAGTGACCTAATACCAGGGTGCCTGATTAACTGTTTGATTTCAGGTCAATAGGGGCATGTGACATCCTCAGGCAATGGGGACTATTTTACCAATGTAATCAATTGTTTTTGTGAAATATACCGATGTTTCACATCTTTATCAATAAGACTGCAAAATACTGTATTTTTCTATTTTGCTTCATTTGTTTGGTAAAGTACCACAAGGACAAGTCGGCAATGTAAACCGCACTAATTTTTACTTGCGTATTCGTACGAACTGTCAACGGATTTGAACAATCGATTCCAAATGTCGAGTTGTGGTTTACATTTTGTCGCTAATTATACTTTTACCGACTTCCTGGGATTGTTTGACTCATTGCTTGTGTTTTCTTTGATTGCACGATTATGAAATCCAATCGGGAAGCGATTGATATCGTTTTTGATGTGCAAAACGACGATGCTTCAAGAGAAAATTAGAGGATGGGGTACACTTTAGTATTTATGGAGAACACTAGAAAACTATCAACGAAATTTCGATGAAAGGAGATTATGAAGATGACAGGATGATGCGGCTACGAAAGACGTTTAGGCTCGCTGGTCTTTCTACGCCTTACCAGATAAACTTTTCCATCTACGGCACTTTGTTTAACGCTGTACATACGTATTAAACATGGATCTATTGCATACACAGTACGGAGACTAATTAGATTGAAACCTGAGTCGGAACAACTCCGAATCGAATCTGCATGGTCGTTTTCAGGTGATATGGCGCACGAGCCGGTTCAAAAATTCTTTGAAATCCTACAGGGAAGACATCGTAGTGACTTTTCCCGGAAGTCTTTTCCAGTCCTTCACTGTCATTGGAAGGAACGTGTTAAGGTAGGTCACATGTATATAACGCTCTTAAAATAATCTTTTTACTCCTCAAAAACGGGTGTCTCCAGGCTTTAAGTATGTTGGTACTGGGATATCTACTTAAGATCAGTGTTGATCTTATAGATTATCTAGATTGTTGCCTCCTCATTTCCAAGGAATCATACTGAAGGTCCTCTGTCATTTTCGTGACACAACCAGGGGTTCTGCTAGAGTAGTCTAACCCACGAGGCTGTTCTTGTTCGATTGATGTTACACTTGATCTAGATGTTTGATCTCAGACGGCAGCATCATAATCTATTGTTGGTTTAGCATTTGCCTTATATGGAGCAGCTTTGACTTGGGGTAGCAGTCCTTGAGATACTCGTTCCTGTGTTTTGTTTTGTTGCAAACATTTCTCGTGTGAGTCTCTCAGGTTAGGACTCAGAGACGTTATGTCGATTCGATTCGCCTTCGGACCAGGTTGAATTCCAATTCCTGTTTAAAATTTTTCAGTTCTGAAAAGCCTACAAAACACGATAGTTACTGCTAGAGAGACCAACAAATATGTTCGGTTAAAAAGGCAGAGCCTTATCAGACTGATCGCTGTTTGCAAGGGTGACTTGTGTCGTCTACAGCGGCGAAAAGCTTCAAAGAGAATGATTGAATAGCGTTCATCCCACTGTTAACCCAGTGATGTATGGAAAAATAATAAACTGGGTTTGATACAATTTTTAATTGTTTTGTCAAACGGAATGATGGGAGAAGATACATTGTTCGTTAGGTTTTACGCACCCATTTCGCCGATTTTGATCAATTGATTTTCATTCACAATCATTACATCAAAGTTTTGTATCATAGACATAACTTACGGCCATTTCTTCACACCAGTCACTTTATACGTTCTACCGTTAACCCGTTACTTCAAATGCTATATTATTTTAATTGTACCTAAATGAATTAACTTGGTGAAAAGAAAACAAATAGCTACGCAAAAAGGAAACATATCATTTGAACAGGTTTTGAACACATTGTAGGGAATACAGTATTTGCTGGTGACGAGGCTCGATTTCCCTCAATTAATGCTATAGCCTCCTGGTATTAAGAAGTCAAAAAGTGTAACACAAGGTCGAGGAAGCATTAATTGAATACAACAGGTCAAGCTGTTATACACAGTTTAGCAAAACTTGGTTGTTTATATATATTCTAGTGTTCGGCATGTAACCTGTGCTACATTCCGCATTACAGGAGAGCTAAAAACGAGACAAATATCGTATGACGCGAGTTTTGACTCGAGAAAATGGGATGAAACGAGTCTAGACAAAATGTTATAACGCCACTCAAAGATTAAACCAAGTAATAGCGATGGTAAAAACGTGAGAACACTTTTTTATAATAATTACATTTGGAGGAGACCTAGGTTTTTCCTGTTTTAACGCAAACGTACCACAACATGCACATACTATACGAAACTATAATTTTTAAAGATTATGTTTCAATTAGTGTCAGCCGCTTTGGTGCTGAATCAATCGCCGAGCTGCGTTGCGGCTATTTTATCTCAAAACTGGTTGCTAAGATTATCAGTGTATCTTGGGTTTCGTGTATTTTTCATATAAATAACATTCAATACCACTACAGCTAGCCATGAACACCTTCCATATAATGGTTGCAAGAAATAGCACTGCGCTTAGGACACGTCTCCAAAATGATAAAATCCTTATTCCTAAACAAAGGCCTATGTTTTGACCATTCATTAAAAATCGTCTTTTAAATACTTTTTCTTATCTTGTTTTTGACATTCACGTCTTCCTAAGCGTTCGTCATTTTATTTCATGGTCCGACATTACTTTTAATTTCTATACTAAAGTCTATGTTCACCGCTTTGCGTTCGATCCTCATCAGGGGTGAAAATCTTCATGTGAGAAAGTATTAAGGCTTGCATGCGGTAGGTCAATGCTTCAACCCAGTTGTCCGTCTGTGCACCTCAAACGGATTCGGGGGTCTTCATCCTCTAGTACGCAAATTGACTGAAATACTGTCTTGTCGAAGCGACGTAACTCTCAACAAAACAAACAAACAAATTAGTTCATACTTTAGTGCACTTAATGGCGTATTCGGCAGTAAGGGTATTTTTTTCTAAATAATAGATATTGTTAAAACTCTGTAGTTTGAAAGACCATTCAATGACTTGTTGAAATATGAAATAAAAGATAGGGGTCCCCGATATTGTTTAGATTTTATTAGCTCTTTTATGTGACCAAATTTACACTTTCCTACATGGTTTTCATGAAGTCCCGTTTAGAACAATTTACCATAACACTTATTAAATCAATTTCTTCAGACCGAATTATATATTTTTCATATTGAATTAAATTAATTATGTAAAAAATATTTATAAAACATATTGAAAAATAACGTAAACATGTATGAAATGCTCTTACACGGGTTTAACGTAACTCTCGCGAGAGCCAAGATTTCGTAACTGCGGCAAACGCGCTTAATACAGTTTTTTCTGTTCATGAATTGAAGGATCGATGAAAACACTGTGAATCTATTGCAAATCTTACTTAGCAAATACAGTATTTAGCATGTCAAACAGTTATCCAAACAAACAGTTTTGCATTCCACACCGTTTCTTATAATAACAATAAATCTCACTGGGTGATTGTTGAAGTCTGTGTGTACTCGTGAACGTAATACTTTTTTTAATATTTACAAATATCATGCGACTAAAAGGTTTAATAGTAGCAAGAGGAATGCCCTGTGCCGCCTAAGCCTGTTTAATCGCATCAATGTTTATGTTTAAAAATGAAAACCAGGTCTTATTTCTTTACTAAACCCACTAACCCCTATGTTGTGATCATGCATAATTTTGAAATGCACCATTGACCCGCCCATTATTGGAACACAAGTTAATATTGTAATAACTCTTTAGTCTTCGAACACCTTCGGACAATTGCTGCAAAACTCTAAAACCTCGAACAGCTCTTTTTATTTTATCAAGTGCTAAAATCGAAAATGAGGGGAAATTGTGAAGTCCTTGATCAGATTGTGTCATCAGGAGCTTTCGGGCAGTTTGACACTGTTTGTTCATTCCCTGGTGGCCAAAAACTTGTCGCATTTACGGTAAAACGGCATCTCGAACCATTTGCTTGTAGAATACAGTCAAACCTGTATTAAGCGGTCGCTGAAAAATGACGTGTTAGGCAGGGAGTCACTTAATGCAGGGAAAAAGAAATGTAGAAAGCTATTTTGAGAGTTTTCGGTATAAGTTTTGTTCTGCATGAAACAATCACCTGTCAGTAACAGTCGACTTGATACTTCATTTGACGACCGCTCTAGACAGGTTGAATTGTATGATTGTTTCTATGACATTTGTTTATGACATTCTATGATGACTACCGTCTGCAAGAGGCAGCGATATTTACTTCGTCAAATAGGACAGAGCCGAGAGATGGATCATAGCGTCGTTTCACGGTCAAACCAATTATGTCCAAAATTATGGAAGGGGATCGCCGCCAAAATTATTAATGTTGTACATGGTGATTTTTCGTCCCAAGTGTTCGACATTGCATACTATAAAATGCATAGATGCAAAACTTTACACATTTCGTTCTGGTAAATGTTTAAATGTTCTACAGTGCATACTGTAAAGTGCATAGATCTAGATCTATTTACAAACTTTACAAATGTATGTCTGATAAATGTTCAAATGTTCTACAGTCCATACCGTAAGGTCAAACTTAACAAATGTCTGTCTTCAACTTTGCTAATTGTAAAATTACAAATTTACATCACGACGTACGTATTTTCCACAACGTAAAAATTACAAGATAAACAGTGGGCGACTTCGATCATGAACCGTGGTATCCTTAGTCGAACCAAATATAGATCGAATTGACTTTGGTTTCACTAAAGTGACGTCAGTCGGTTTCTTCGGTTGAACCAGTCTGAAGCGGCCATCTCTCTGGTTTAAAGATGGCGGCGAAAGTATGAAGCATGCGTTTGTTGTTGATGTTTGGTGATTTTAAATACAGTAAAATAGACATATGCAGTTTTAAGCCAGCCGAGTGTAACATAGGCATTGATTAACTTAAATGCGTCATGAATTTCAGAAAAACAATTGTCGGATACCGAAGTACGACTGTTATTCATTCACAACGAAAAACGGCAATCTCTCTCTACTCGCAGTCGCCATTTTGCCTGGACAAACAGGAACTAAAGTATGTTCGATCAACTCCTCGTTCAGACATGCGCAGTCCAACTTCCGTAACCTGACTAAAGTTGGTGATCGAAGTCGCCCAGTGTAGTAGACTGCTAATTTAAGCTCACTTGTCATCTTTGACATATCGTTGTGGTAAATTTCATGTCGGTGTTTAAGGGAATATCCCTACAACTTTTTTGTTTCCAAAACATATATGGCCATTTATAAAACACATTCAGCGATAAATAACTTCCAATAAATGTCAAAATGTCACGAGTTGGTCGGTTTATATCGATTTTGCAAACATTTTTGAAATTGTGAAATTGTTGTACTTCTTCTGCACGAACATTGCGTTTATAACTAATAGGTATGTGTTAGCTTTTAGAGAGGAACTTGTAAGGTGTATTTGACATAACGTGCATATTTTCTACTTTCACAAGTGCATGTGCACACGTTTGAATGTACGCAAAGATGACCCAATCACCTTTAGGGAGTTTTACTGCACTATATTGATCTCTGTCTCATAATCTCAACAGACTCGACAATACAGCCGATGTAAGAAGAAGTAAAAGTAGTACAAGAAGTGGTAGAAACATTACTAGAAGAAGTAATAGTGGAACTTCAATTAAAAGTGGAAGTAGATGAAAAATAAGTAGTAAAAGTAGTAGGAAAAGCAGCCGCAGCAGTGAAGTAGAGGTAAAAAAAGAACACATAGTAGCGGTTGTTGTTGCTGTAGTAATAATAGTTCTGGAAATAGTTCTTGTAGTTGCAATAGTCAAATATGATACGAACACACTAACTTAAAACCTTATCTAAGTCGTCGTTATTGTATAATAACAGCAGTAGACCTCCAGTAATAGTAGTACACGTATATAAGAAATAGTAGTAGTAGTAGTAGTATCGGTTAGTATCCAAATACAATACTCACATTGAGAACAGTAGATGGACACATCTTCCTCATGACCACAGTTGTTGCTTCCCCAAGACAAATGAGAACACTCGTCTATATGAGACTCGCTTCCTGAACAAACAACATCATCTAACCAAATTTTTGTTGGTGGAGATGAAAGTTTCTCCGTCTTGAAGTGCGCGCCTGATCTGTAAAATGTAACTGTAAGCTATTCTGAAATGCACGATTGATGACTGGACTAATTCAAGACAATGTGCTAAATATTCCAAACAATTAATTGATTCTTTGTTCAAATTATAGTTTGATATGATAATCATTCGTTCTAACTTGCACTGTAGAACAACCGTCCAAATGTAGGTTAATACAAAAATTATATTAGATAATTTAAAATTCGGATTGAAGACCCAAAGTTTCTAAAACACCTGAAACAGCGAAAGAGATGGAAAGTTTAGACTTTCGTTTTGGTTGTGATCAGAATCTGTTAGAACGGAGATTTTAAGCTATGTCTCAATTTATTTAGTTTCGGTTTATCTCAGATTCAGTGAATGTATTTCTTTGAAAAAATCCGACATCACGTTTTTCAATTGACTTTCAGAGGCTTTTCATTCATACGTCTAAAACTATATGTATAAGACCAAAATAGTAAAGGGCAAAGTGTTATAATTTCTAAAACATGAATTAGAACGTGTCCAATGCACGCATTTGAAAAGTATATAGATATAGCAGCTATCCCAAGTTTCTCTAACGATTTTTTGTTTCGTAAAGTATGATTCTGTAATGCTACAAATAAATATGTTTTGCGTGATGAAAATCATATCTCCTATACCACAGCAAGGGGTATTTTAATGAAGCATCTGTCTCAAACACATCACTGTATGGTCTTCATTCTCTAAGGTAAATAGGGGTGCAAATGCTGCTGCCAAATGTTAAATATCTGATAGGTAATTACAATAAAGTGGCAAGTGGAAGTCAGACTGTGCAAACTACAATAATGTTAGAAAAGATGATATAAACAAATGTCAAGTGTCTAAAAATCTGGGTTTATAATTGAAAAATGTATGGCCTTATATGAACACATGTTAGGCATATAACAATTCATCATTTGTCATGTGATAACGATACGTATAAGTACGGATGGTACGGGTTTAGTACGGATAAGTTAGTATAGGAACGGATTTTCAACCGTAAAGTTTTATATCACGTTAAAAGACAGTACGGATTTGAGCCACACCAAAGGTCGATTACTAGGGATGACTACGGATACAGATTTAATCCGCAATAGTCCGGTTTATGCTCAGACTGGAATCGAAACCGCTCCCTGACGTTAACACACATACGCAAAATGATTGAAACCGCAAAATAATGAATCTAGAAAAAGGTAGATATGAAGGTCAAGCAGGACACACCACATACAAAACAAACAGCCACCCGAACAGCACAGAAACAAGTTCATTCTCAGCACACTCA
>JAULCE010290069.1:0-10717 GCA_032359355.1 Macoma nasuta | reverse complement strand
TCAATTCCTTCAAGTAGTTTCTGAGTTCTGCTCCGGACAAAAAATTCCCAGAAGAATAATAAGAAGTGGAAGAAGAATAAGAATAACTACAAATACAATATGTCTCCCCCTTCAGAGAAGGGGAGACATAATTAGGAGCATTTTCTCCAGTATGAAAAT
Organism: Macoma nasuta; assembly: GCA_032359355.1. Lineage (NCBI taxonomy): Eukaryota > Metazoa > Mollusca > Bivalvia > Cardiida > Tellinidae > Macoma > Macoma nasuta. Next base: position 10,558 of record JAULCE010290069.1, on the reverse strand, counting down.
TTGAAATTTGATCAATGGAATCTGTTTCCAAACTAGGAAAAAACCTTTCTTAATACAGACATTTCCAAATTATCTCATTGATTGTGTATATATTTTTAATCACTCAACATTACATATATATGTCTCTATCTGTCATTATTTTGAAATGGCCAATGGCAGCAATACTATGCTCAGAAAGTGATCTAAGAATTAGGAACTGTATGCACAAGTAATGTGCACACAAGTATACCACATATATTTGAGATTAAGAATATGAAAAAATCAAATGTAGAATTGACTGAAAAAACAAGGATTGGCTTTCATGTTTCGGATTATAACAATAATTTCTGCGTCTCTAATGACAAGTTTGCATGCAACTTATTAAAACACCACAATATATAACTAGTTCTACATAGTTCAACCAGCTATTTAGTGAAAAACAAAGGAGCTAATTTTCTTCCTCATGTGTACAGGTTATCCTCATACACTATTTTAGACTTATATACAATGAAAGCTATGAAAAGGATGAATATCTAAGAGATAGGAACATGCCAATTTTGTTTGGCATTGAATACATTGTGGGAAATGGAGCATTTGCTCATTATGAGCAAATGCTCCATTTCCCACAATGTTTTCAAAAGGCATATGCTACCGAAGTGTCAAAGGATTTCTATACATGGTAATGGGTTAACCATTAACAAATTATACAAAAAACGGATAAGGTGACTCCTAGAATAGCTCTCTGATCTGATTTGCACTAAACTGTGAAATCTACCAGACAGTTCAGAAATTGCTTAAAACATTTAACTTTGAACTTGTTGTTTTGGAGCATCTATTTTCAATTCAAGGCAAGTCTGTACTCTTCTCAGAAAGGACTAATTTCAAACAGAAAAAGAAATAGTCCAAGTTCCATAAAAAATCCGTCAAATTACATCAATAATACCATTACGTGTATACCACTAGGGAATTTCCGAATATATACACACTTGTGTATTTAAAATGCTAAAATCCTTATTTCTTCAAGATATTCTATGAAGTGACTACTCGTTAGAATCCTCTTTTCAAGACAAGTCTAACAAGTGGTCACTCCATAGGGTTTTGTGAAGAAATATTATTTGTTTGTCATAAAGGTATCATTTATGCATGCTTATCTAGAGCCCCGACAATGAGTGCAGTAAGAATCTGATGATCTCTGGGTTTCATGCAGCTAACTGTGTAGACTATGTTTACTTTACACTGACAACATGCATGGTGGTGTGCAGATTGCCATTCACATTCCCTATGGACCAGAAGTAATTCTTTCTAAACCAAACCTGAATGAAGGTAATGAGTTGTTTGCAAGCTATCTAGAAATGTTTTTATGTTAAACTTCTCAACCAGAGATTTTATTTGAGCTCAAATTTTAACTCAAGATTTTGCTACCATTTTTAGTGCTGCTATAAGCAGAAAATTAATTTGAGAAAAAATATAAAAATATATACAATTATATGTCTAATTGTCCAAGTTTAGTTCATGATTTTTTTTTTGAGATAAAAAAAATGCAGTGTTATAGTTTCTACGATCTAATTAACCCATAACCTGATATGCTTCATTTAATCTGGTTAGAAAGATGAGTATCTAAGCAAACTGGAAATGTCAGTTTTGAATTGTTTTAAAATCTACATTGTTGTAGGAAATTGATCATTTACTCATTGTGAGCAAATGATCAATTTCCTACAAGGATTCATTAATCATCTGCTATAGAGATGTCAAAAGGGGTACATGTAACTAACTACATGTATCTATGGACAGGAGAGTTAAAGGGGTCAATCCTAGATATTCGATGGAAGAATGGCATGCACATGATATGGCAAATGAATCTGAAAGGTTTGATGTAATAAAACACTTTCCTATAAATAATACGATACTTTATATAAATTAATACAAGTTGATGCCAAGCATGGCAATATATAGTTTAAATGATAATATTTATAAGAAAACTCTTTTTTTTATATTTGAGAAAGTAGGGATACATTTCTTAATACTCTATACTTATATGTACTAAATAAATATATTAACCCTTTACTCCATGCTTTTTGTAGAATTATTCACAATTAAAGTATATGATGAGTAGTAAGATTATCTACATGTACATGTAGGAGAATGGAAAACACCTGTATTTAATGGCTTTGAAAACATTGTGAAAAATAGAGCGTTTGCTCATTTCCAAAATTGTTTATTATAGTCAGCTGCTACAGAGGCATCAAGAGATGAATCTAATGGGTAAAGGGTTAATATTAATTAATAGAATAAATATGTGTCACTTTAATTGTCTTTGGCAATCTTCTTTTATGTACACAGATTGAACATTGTTTTATAAAACTAAAGAAATGATACCATTGTAGTTTTATATACAGCCAACCCTGTATTAAGCGACCACTCAAACATGAGGCATTGGTGGTCTACAAGACAGGTGGTTGCTAAATGCAAAATGAAAGTAATGCAGAAAGCTCTAAAAAGAGCTTTCTGCATTACTTCCATTATGCATTAAGCAGCCACCTATCATTCATAGTTGCTATGAATCCTTATTTGATGGCCGTTTTCGACAGGTTTGACAGTAGATCTATATATAAAAAAACAGTGTAAATGCTGATTATTACGGTTTTACCATTAACAGCATTTGGATAAGATCATAAGAACAGGGTTGTTTGCTCACATTCAGTTGGTGTCGTTCTTGTTGCAAATGTGACTTGTGGCTGCGAATAAACTGGTCAATATCTGTTTCCCCTTGAGGTTGAACCATAGTGCCCATGTTGATACAGCTTTACCCTCTGAAAATTACAAACAACTCACTTAAACCCTTTCAGTGCTGAAATATCAAATGAACTCTTCCACATTTGTATCACGAAAATAAAATAAAGTTACAGTGCATACTGCGTGTAGGACTAAGAAACCCATGACCAATGGGTTGCTGGCCGTCTACACTGTGTGCAAATAATATTAAGTTTTATTAACTCATTTCTGCAGTGTAAGGACTCAATCCTCATCTGCTAGTGACACTACCAGTCACTATGGTCGTCTGTGTCATCATTTTGAAAGTCATGCAGCATAAGCACCATTTATCCATCACTCTGTAGTAGATGACTAATGCAGCTGGTAAAAAAAGAAAATGCTACATGTCTTTCAATTGTTTCAAAACAATAATAAATCTGATGGCTTAGTGCAGAACTATTGTAACTCCTTCACATTTGTGAAGGAGTTACAATAGTTTTGTACCAAGCCATCAAATTACAAAAACAACATTTCTCTTTTGTCCCAGATATTCATCCTTTTCATCAGAAAGTTGACTCATCCTTAAGTCTAAAACTAGCATTATGTGGGGTAAAGGGTTTTACAAACAATTGCACACATTCAAACAGCTTATCTCCCATTGGATGAAACATGTGTCAATTGACATATGGTCTGGATCCAAACATGTTGCAAATAGTGGTGATATCTCATCCAGCTGGAATGGATATGAATAAAACTATTAAAGGCTCTAATCCTACCTGGTTAGCCTGTCCAAGAGGAATGTTTGCCTTGGTACAAATAAATTACTTGACACTTAGCCTGACGCCTCAATTGTAATCTGCTCAAATCCGATTCATATGATCTTAGTATGAACTTTCACTACAAAATTGGTGGATCTGTTGATCTGGATCTTCAGTTTGAAAATAGGCATAAAAAGTGTATATGAAGTAAAGGGTTGTACCGTTCAAGTAGTCAGGATCCAGATAAAGTCCAGTCTCTTTTAGGCTCCAAGGTCTACTTTTTTTCAAGACTGTCTTATACTACGATTTTTTCTTGCTATTTTGACAAAAATTCCCAAGCCAAAATTGAGAAATTTGCATCATGACAATTTCAAAATAAGAACAAAAAGTGTAGATGGTTCCCATTTTAGGAATGATTTTATTACGAACAAAAGATTCACAATTATGAAAAATTCTGTAGAATAAAGGCACAAGACTTCAACTCTACCACAATGATGTAGACGTTTCTTGTGTACAGACCTCCCTTACCAGGGCTATTTGACGGGGTTCCATCTGCAGGAACTCACCAAAGAAGATTACAATATTGGCATGGTGAGCAATAGAGCTTGTGCGGGAATGATTTTTCCTCTATCGTGTTTATTTTGATACACTGCTTTGACAGTGAGCATTGTATAATTATTTTCATATGCTGTTGTCACAGTGTAAGCTGTGTTGCAAGTATTGTATTTAATGTTTCATACATTGTTGTTTGCATCTTATTTAAGGTTCCATACTTTGCTGCTTGTATCATATTTCGGGTTTCATTCGCTGCTGTTAGCATCGTATCAAGTCTCATAAGCTGCTTTCTGCTTATGCATGTATTAATCATACTGCGAGCGATTGACTTTGAAAATATTCAACCAACTTCTCTTGGCGCCAGTATTGGGTAGCCCGGCAGGCAGTATTGTTAAGCTGGGGGAAAAAAATATGTTGTGTTTCAACATACCTATCTTATACCCCCTATCCTACTCCTAGACGTTTTCCCATGGGATGGAAAGGGACATCACTCCGAAAGTGTTGAATACACTGCATTCATTGTTGGATATTATACTTACCCCATCATAATATCAATATAGTGTCTTTTTAAGATTTAATTGGTTAAAATTAGAATTTTAATCAGATTGCGATTTGTTATCAGTTCGTTTTGGAAATCAAATATAGTTAAATTAGGATCTAGAAAATGTTACTTGCCCGGGCAGTTGAGTGCAACTGTTTTTCTACTGCCAGAGCATGCTAGCGAGCGGGCAAGTGGATTTAATGAGGTCAAATTATAATTATTTAAGAAGATTCTTATGAAAGGTTTATAACATAGATTTTGATCCCGTGGTGATTGGTACCAAAACATATTGTAGTCCCAGAGATCAGCCAGGTCACAGAGAGTGACCAGGGGAGATAAGTCAGAGATGACATGACGTAGGTGCTATAGAGTCTGAGTGTCCAAGATAATGTCTGCTTTTGTTGGTAAGTAGGCACAGCTAGCTGTTCTCAGCATAGAACATGGTCTTGCCAAGTTAAATATCCACCATAAATCCGCCTAAATTTTAAACCCATACTAACTGTTGCATTAATCTCCACAGGACCAAAATCTATGTTGGGGAGCAGAAGGTCTAGGGTTTGAATCCCAGACGGGTCAAACCAAAGACTAGAAATTTGGTAGTAATGGCTTCCTGTCTTGACGCTCAGGTTTTCCGATGAGCATTATAATCATCTGGTGTCTGGTAAAAGTGACTGGCCGTGTACAGTCTCTCGTGCACATGTATGTAACAGGACTGATGAAAAACTGTGGCCGGACCGGGACTCGTACCCAGGGCCTCTGGCTTATCGTGCCAACACTCTACCACTGAGCTACCAAGCCACCGATCGAGACTCACTTATTTTCCACCAGTTACCTTTATCCGTCCTGCTACACAACTCCCCCTTTTTCTCCGAGATTCTCCCTGAACCTCCCTCGAAATCAAGATTATGCACACAGTCAAAATTTTAGTTGGGTGCCAACTGTAACAGGACTGATGAAAAGCTGTGGCCCGACAGGGACTGGAACCCAGGGCTTCTGGCTTACCGTGTCAACACTCTACCATTGAGCTACCCAGCCACCCAATCGAGACTCACTAATTTTCCACCAGTTACCTTTACCCAGCCTGCTACATGTACATTAAAAATGAGGAGGTCGAGCGTGAATAGGATAAGTTCAAAGAGCTTATTAAGCTTGGTACAGGTACTGGTGGAAAATTAGTGAGGTTTTGAACGGTGGCTCAGTAGTTAGTGTTGGCACAATAAGCCAAAGGCCCTGGGTTCGAGTCCAAGTCTGGCCACAGTTATTCATCAATCATGTTAGAGTGTTACAGGGGTCAATACAACAGTCCAGAAATGGGGATATTTGAATGCACGTCCCGATTTATCACATTCAAACGATTAAAGTTAATTGATATCGTTTAAACTGACATTAAACATTTAGCTTTAATTAAACACGTGTATCAACTACGCTAAGTGATCGCTGTCAATCCAGTTTCATACGTCAATATTATAATAATAAGATGCGATGTTTACAAATTTGGCGTTGGTGGCAACAACTTCAACTAGATAATTATGCCTATTATATCGTACAATAATAACATGTGTATGATTCACAAATAGAACATAACTTACTTTAATAGTTTTCAATTAATCCCTTATGTAACTCACACCAACATGATTTTAGTTCACCAATATTTATTTTTCCCAGTATTTCGAGTAGCAACTTGATAACCGGAAATTAGTTTGACGCATGCGTATACGGTATGTGGATAAAACACGAACTAAGGACCGCGGAAAACTGCGGTTCTCGTGACTTCGTCATGAATCGTATTAGATTGTTATGTTCAGCACGTCGAGCAAGCCATTTTCTGCAGATAAGTCCAAAAGAAGAATTTTGGACAATTATTTTGAAAATGTAAACCAAATGTCCAAACGCTTGTCACAAAAAAGTGGCATTAGAATCGTTTAATTGTCATAAAGCTCATTTGTGAAATCACGGACTTACGTAAGTCCGTGGTGAAATGATAATAGTTTAAAAAAAAGTACGTATTATGGTATAATTAAAGTTTTAGTTTTAGAAATCCGACACCCTGCGGTGCTTTTCATTTGAGAACTTGCTGGGTATACTTATAGGACTGCACATTTCCCTGTTAAAGAAAACACTCCGACACTATATATATTCAACTTTAACCCCTTTCACTGCCATAGGCAACACAACTCGACGTTGCAAGATCAGTCGTTGCCTTTGAAAGCAGCGTCTGATCAGGGACTTCACTTTTTGCCACACAATTTAGTCCGAACACTAGGCTTCGGAAAAGTCAAAGTTTTAATATTGTTTCTGTTATTTTAACTCGTCAAAATAATTGACCCCAAACCAGTTACAACAGACAAATTCAAATTTGTCGGTGAAAGGGCTAATACTACACCTGTGAAGAGTCACTGAATGTTACTTAATATTATTTCCCCACAACAATATCTTGATATCGAAGAAAGGGGGTCTGGGTAAAACCCATATGGTATGTGCATACGATATAAACAAAGAACAAATCGCATACAATATGTTTACATGGTTTTGAAAAAGAATGCCGATCTTCAAAGTGAGCGCTTAATGCAGAACAAAAGTAATGCAAAACAATCTTTTTTGAGATTTTAAAATTACATACCTTTTGTAATAAGCAACTACCTGTTTCAAAGATCAATATGACTGATTTTGTGAATACTATTTTAACAAGAATGCCGTGTTCAATAAACGCTTATGCCCCCGGTGGCATCCTTGATATTATATTTTGAATCTTTTCAAAGTCCAAATTAGGTCAAGGTCAAACTGAGTTTAGGTGATATGGGTGTTTGGGTATGGTCCAAGGCAACAACTGTATAAGTATCCAACCATTCTAGCAAGTGGTGTTGATGCTAGACGAAATGGTAAAATCTAGTTAACCAAGAAATAGCCAATTTGAAACTATCTAAGTCCAAATTAGGTCAATGTCAATGTCAAATGGACGTTCCATGATATATGTGGATGGCAATGGTCCAAGGCAACAACCATTTAACAATTTAAAACATTCTAGCAGGTGGTGTTGATGCTAGACGAAACAGTAAAATCTAGTTAACCAAGAAATAGCCAATTTGAAACTATCTAGGTCCAAATTAGGTCAAGGTTAAGGTCAAATAGACGTTGGGTGATATATGTGGATAGGAATGGTCCAAGGCAACAACCATTTAACAATTAAAAACATTCCAGCAAGTGGTGTTGATGCTAGACGATACGGTAAAATCTGGTTAACCTTGTACGCACACACGCACGCACGGATGGACAGACAGGACGATCACTATATGCCTCCTACATCTATAGGTGCCGGGGATCATAAAAAATGTTGAACTGTAAATGTTGAACTGTAAATTGTGTAAACATTGAGCAGCCAGTGTTTCCAAGTCTGTCGAATCTACATTGTTTTCAAAGCCCAATGGACCATTTCCATGCAGAGCATCACTCAGTGACACTCACAATGGCAGTACGTGTGTAACAAATTACAGTAAACCTGTACTTAGCATCCATACCATTAGGAAAGATGTTTACCACTAAAGACAAGTGATTGATTGCTAAACCCAATACCTCATAATATTATGTGGTTTTAGCCTTATCCACAAAGATGGAATCTGATGAAAATGATGGATATAAATTCAAAATGAATCTGTCATCTTTTAATGGTTTTGAAAACACTGTAGGAAATGGAGCATTAGCTCATTAGCAATATATTTGATATAGTTTTAGACTTATTCACAATGAAATTATATGACTGATTGGAAGATTATCCAGGAGAAAGCAAAACACCAATTTTCAATTTATTTGAAAAACAATGTGGAAAATGGAGCATTTGCTCATTATGATAAAATGTTTCATTTTTTACAATGTTTTCAATAGTCATCTGCAAAAGAAGCCTCTATGGAATAAAGGGTTGAAGCAAAACAAACCTAATGCAGAAAATTCTCAAGCATCTTTCTGCATTACTTATGACGACCTATCAGAGGGTTTCATTTTGAAATGGTTGCTTAACCCATAATGCTATTTTAGACATATTAACAATGCAAGAACAGTAAAACCTCTCTAATGCGACCACTCAATAAAGAAGCATGGAGTCTCTACAGTCATGTGGTAGCTAAATGTAGAATTAAGTAATGCAGAAAGTGCCCATGGGAGCATTTGCATTAAGCTACCACCTGTTTCTAAGGCTGTCCATGGGTCATTTTGAGTGGTTGCATTGGAGGGTTTTTACTGCATGTGATGAATAGGAAAATTATCTAGAAAGGAAAACCCTGATTTTGGATTGTTATGAAAACATTGTAGCAAATGAAGCATTTGCTCATTATGAGCAAATGCTCCATCTTATACAATGTATTCAAGGGTCAACTTCTAAAGAGGAGTCAAAAGGGGTATCTACATAATAAAGGGATAAAAAGGTTTTACTGTACCGGACATCCATGCCAAACTGTGGATCACAAGCACCAACAACAGCAGAAAACACAAGGCACAATGCAGTCTTCCTCCTCTTCCCCTAAAAGGACAAAAGAGAATGAACTAGAAATATCACCAAAGGTGATTAATACCCACAAACAGCAGCCTTAAATCTAAAACACCAAGGTTAAACAATAACAAGAAAAAAGAAAGAAAGGACAATGACTCCGTAATTAGAATAAATAGAGTTATGGTTACTGTAAACTGCATTTACTCTCATTGAGCTTTACCATTTTATAAAGCTTTATGAATTCCATTCAGAAGTTTGTATGTAATGCTCTAGACAATGAAAAGGAACAAAGGGCAATAACTCTGTAATTAGTCAGAATATGTAATTAGGCAAAATAGAGTTATGGTTATTGTATATTGTGCTTCCTCTCATTGAGATTTACCATTGTTTAAAGTTTTATGAAATTCAATGCAGTAGTTTTAAAGTTATACTCAGGACAAGGAAAAGTAACAAAGGGCAATAAGTCCATCATTAGGCTTGTAAAAGTTATGGTCCTCTTGTACACTGCACTTCCTCCATTGAGCTTTACCATTGTATGAAAGTTTATGAAATTCCTTCAAGTAGATTTCAAGTTATGTATCAGACAAGGAAAATTGCAACGGACCGCCCACCAGCCTGTATGACTCCTATATATAAAAATAGCTTTTTGAGGAAAGGGTTAATGGAAAATAGTGTAGACCTTGATACAATGCATGTAAGATCTCTGGATACTGGTCTCTGTCTTTGAAATGTCAAAATGTTGGTCTTTATATCATGTTTCAGAGAGATTGTAATTGATTGCTATATCCCTAGCTACAATCAAAGTTTTTGTTGGTAAACTGGAATCGCCCTGTTTCCATTTGGTTGGTTAATCGGACTGTTGTCAATTCAGATATACACTTGTACATTTTTTACCAATACTTAGCCAATCTTAATGGATGCCTATTGGTAAAATCGTAGTAGGTAGGTTGGACTGTGGTTATTTCAGATATAAACTTGTCAGTTTTTTACCATAACTTAGCTAAACATAACAACTGGTTAATTTGACTGTAGTAAGTTTAGATATACACTTGTCTGTTTTTTACCATAACTTAGCCAAACATAACAGCTGGTTAATTTGACTGTGGTAAGTTTAGATATACACTTGTCTGTTTTTTACCATAACTTAGCCAAACATAACAACTGGTTAATCAGACTGTAGTAAGTTTAGATATACACTTGTCTGTTTTTGACCAGTACTTACCCAATCAAAATGACTGTTTATGGGTGTATTGTCAGAAGGTTGGTTAATGGACTGTGGTCAGTTCAGATATACACTTGTCTTTTTTTATCAGTAATATGCCAATCATTACCATTGTTTATGAGCATAAAGTCAGTGGATTGGTTGGTCGGACTGTGGTCAGTTTAGATATATATTTGTACCTAGCCAATCATAAAGATTGTTTATGGGTACAATGTCAGTAGGTTGGTTAATGGGACTGTGGTCAGTTCAGATATACACTTGTCTTTTTTTGA
>JAULCE010289958.1:0-10720 GCA_032359355.1 Macoma nasuta | reverse complement strand
AGAGCAACTGCAGAGTAGCCATCAAGGGCACGACAGAACGAGCATAATACAAATATCCGACATACTCCTTCCGTTTCATAAGCATGCACACGCAGATAGGTAAACAGGTATTTCGGTACACCTCGGTGTAGCCAAATATGTGTCCCTTTCAGTTTACATTACATTTGAATGATAATAAAAATAGAAGTTAGCCGTGGTAGTAGAAGGGTTGTACATTTTCAGAACTATTTGGAGGAGTGAAGGTTCGAATCCCACTCAAGTCTAAAGGTTTTTTTTTAAATATATTTTTATATAATTTTGCATATGTACAAATGCACAAAATCGTCGTGTGTTTTGTACGTATCTATCGTTGGATGAATAAGATTAATTAAAATAATTGAAAGAATTTATTCGCATTGGTTACTCGCTGGACAGGTAGACAGGGATTTGCGTGCAATGTAGCTTCTACAGACGTGAAAAGCAGCTGAACTGCAGATTTCGAGTAACATTTGACGTTGGATTCTGAGACAGACAACGGTTCCTAAACTGACGCTGTCAGTGAGGGAATTGACATGTTTTACTTTTGCATCTAGTGTTACCGAAAAACAAGCATGTAGCTAATACCAATTATAAAAATGATGTTTTTAGAGAAATGAACATGAAAAGAAACATTCGTATTTAAATTTGCTCTGTTTTTAACTATTTCACCATCACACTTACACACACATTCATGGTATTTATTTATTTATGTAATAACATATGTACTCGGATACATAGGCACATATATTATTCATATCACGTGGCCTTCCGACTAGGGTTTCCGAGCTTGAATCCGTAACTTGTTATGTGAACAAACCTTGCTAAAAGTCTCCAGTCTTTTTTAAGAAATCGAGTTTAAACTATCGATACGCAACATTCAAACATGTTTATTTGGAATAGGTGACGGATTCGACGGTAAATTGTTGATAGTTTATGCACACATGTTTTACGTATTTTGAAGAAAAATAAGGTTTTAAACAAAGCAGTCAACATTCAAGCAACCATCTATGTGGTGATATATTTGCACTTGCAGTCACTTGAAAACCCACCTCTTCAACCTGAATTTAAGAAAAGATCAGGACTTTCTAGTTGTTATGTCGCAAAATCTCAACTAAATAATACTAAAGAATCCAGTAATTTAATTGATTAACATCTCCGATTTTGTCTAATAGCTCCTGTGTTTTCTACTGTGAACAAATATTACTTGCAAGCAGAAAATACAAGGTAGTTGTTCAAGAAATCAATAAACACGGTAGCCGATTTATTTTAGCTTCGTAGTACAATTTCCAACACTAAGACACAGCAAACAGTACAGAACAGAACCAAACCAGCTACCTCTTATTCGACGTTTCTTCGTTCGATGCCTACGCGTGTTAAAGCATCCAGCAACACTTTATAATCCACCGTTCAAAACGTATTGTATTGCGCTTGATTTTACACCACTGACAACAACCAAAGTTTGTTTTTTTAGTTAACTGAGCTAAATTTATTTTGATGATATTTATTGTCTATTGTATGCGATTTCAAAGGCATTGATTACGACAACTTAATACCGTGTACCTTGTATTTGTAAACAACTGTAGTCTAAGTGAGTGCTGTATAATATTGCGTATACAATTTACGGATGCACATCTGTGTCACAAACCAAATGGTCAAATGTGTAGTTCAGATATATTCAAATATATCAATTGTGAAATATTTGAACCAATCCTTGAAAACGTTCATGAGGAGTGGGCCGTGAAAGCTATGTGACATAAATTATAATGCCAAATGATTTGGGAAACCCTTATATCCACTGTCTGCACATTGCAAGAATATTGTAGAATGCCAACTAATTTTGATCAAAGATGGTCTTGATTCTACCTGTTTGCGTTTCAAAGGGGTGAAATAAATATTGATAAATGCAAGTGGTTGGGAGGCCAAATGCAATTGTGGCTACGAGTCTTTCTGTGTTTAAAAAATAACAACTTTTAAAACAGCTTACACATTGTACATTGGTTCTACCGTGACGTTTTTCTGTCGCCAAAACTTGATGTCAGGGTGTTTCCATTGTACCACAAGTTCTTTCGAAGATGTAACTTCACCTGTGACATGTCTTGCAGCTGTGATGAGAAATTGAAGTTAATGACATAAGTGAATCATTACCCAAGATGCCAACTTGCACAATTTTGTAAAATAACATGTTTTTGTAGATAACAGACGATTTGTTTTTTTGCTTGAATTGAGAAATGATATTCGTTGCAGCGATGTTTACCGGCTAATAAACAATGGTTTAGAGTTCTGATGCACAGTAATGAACCCCGAAGGCAGTAGGCCTGAGTGGTTTATAACTGCGCAACAGAACAAAGAATAAAGATTGAAACATTAGTAAATTTGCATCGAGAGCTAACAAAAGAACACGCAGAATGGTTGCCAGTGAACATGTGAATTTTGCTATCTGTTTCAGCTGACACATGATAAATGATACATACGGTGGGCGTTCAATTATGAATGCAATTGGGGATATATCACGCTTGTACCCACGAATTACACAAAATAATTAACTGTAACGCATAGAGGCGTGTGTACGATTTCAATTGATACCACATATGTTTAAATCCATTCAGTTTAGTTGTGACAACAGCTCGACTAACAACGTCTACTCGTGTAAACTTATGCTAAAAAGGTTGGGAAAAGGTCACTTTTTACTGACCAACCAGTTGTAATATTGTGTGACACATTGATTTAACACAACACCTGCTGAATTATTCATAATTCCTGCCATTCAAATTGCCTTACCAAAAGGAAAATGCGTAAATGTCAAGTTTTACAACGGCAATGTCCTTCAAAACGTGAAGAAAAAAATACTTTAACAAACGCAGACCAGCAGCTGGGCTGGGATGTGTCAGTCTGCTGTATGACAATGCGTCGTCACAAAAGGCGGCTTGTGATTTTTTTTAATGTTTCCAAGACTCAAAATTACCTTACCGGAAGAAAATATCAGACGCGTAAATATCTCGGTTCAGCTATTTTCCAGTGTCTGCAAAGTATGCCTAGAAAATATGCCTTTGTGGTTTTTAAGGAATGGGAAAATTATTTTGCGTTGTTTGTTTACTCTAATCAAAATGCACCGAATTGCATTCATATTTAAAACACCCCTCGTTTAGCTCGTAGTTGGCCTGAACAGCCATTTAAAAGTAGTACTCCGACAATCTAACGTTGTCCATTGGCAAATAAACAACGGTATGTTTGTTCTTTGTTTAAAGAGGCAAAATTGGGAGTCATGATAGAATATACATAAACGTACTGCATAGGAATAGTTTAGTTGTAGTATTAAAGTAATTTGTGGCTGAACTCGCCAAAGTGATCCCTTGCACAGAATCGGCTTGTGCACACGCTCCGTTCTTTATCGCTTTTATCACATCGTGAAGAGTCTTCACCAGCTCACAAGAACATTCAATGGGATTGTCTCCTAGGTACCTTTAAAGTATAAATTACAAATATAGTACATGCTGTGCTGTAATCTTTATAATGTGGGGCAAACTGCAGCAAAATTTAAAGAATATTCTTTTCTATAATACATATTTGAAAACGTTACTTATTTGGCAAAAGTCTAGATAGAAAAACCATCGATTACACCAATAGAATGCAGACGATGTTGGTTTATGTTGTGTTAGTTGGTTTTGTCGTTACTCGAAATTTCTGTAAAATAGAACGACGAATATTTGCTCTATATTTCTATATTTTTGTCTGGCCAAGAAACCCTTCTGACTTTATTCAGCCAAACGTCGATTAACCTAACAACACCTACATTAATGCCATCTTTTTCTGATCAGATGATGATCTCGAATTAGAGCGATACTTCTAATACATCACACGTCTAGACGATTCTCCGCATGTAAACCTAAATATTAAACTTTGCTTGTTCTTTATCAGCCATTATGGATAGAAATTATACATAGGATCGATTTATTGCTCGTATGCCATATTTGAAGTTTCGTAATTACATAAAGATATACATGTTCAAAACGATCAGGTTCACAAAATGACCAGAAGTAACTTATGAAGATTTCATTATGCACAAAATGGTTTTTATGAATTTTCATACTAAAATAAACGGCATAAAAACCCCGATAGATTTCAAGTTAACAAAATCTTACCATCCGGTCGAAAATTGTATAAATATTTATAAATGGAAAGTAGGTTGCTAGTACCGTGAGGCCCTAGCTAGATTTTAAGACCAATACAAATATGGAGAAATATAAACGGGGAAAGGTATGTTCACCGACAATTCTTAAAAACTTGGAAAAACAAATGTGGATAAACAGTGTAGACACTGCGAAAAGGTTTACTGAATCTTCTGCACTCTACTAGTGAACTTGAGTTATCATTTGTGATCAGATTGGATCCTGATGAGACGCCGAATAATTTGGCATTTCCGTCTAACCTGTTTGACACTCCGAATCAAAATTTAAGAGATATGATAGAATAATGTAATTTTAACACTGGCTGACAGCAATATTTGCTGCTGAAAAGATTCCTAAAATACAAAAGGTTCAGCACTTAAAACAGATTTTCCTCAGCGAAATCGTCGTCTGTTACATTTCTAAATCATTTTTGAACTAACACACAGGGTGTCAAACAAGTTTGATCCAGATGAGACGATACTCGATTGCTCATTTGAATTCCCCATGTGTGCAAAGGGTATCAGTGACACGCAGTAAAAAAGATGGTTGACTCTTTGCTTGAGCAATTTTCATTCATTCTGCCAACCAAATAAATGAACTAAAGATGGACTCACTGTTTGGTTTTGGTTTTCAAAACGGCCTGCTTAAGAGATTATTCAAATACAAACTTAAGAATCTGTTCCAGATATTACCATTTTAATTGTGTTTCACCATTTTTTTCCTCTATTTGTTATTTGCATTCCAATGAATGATTGCTACAGTTGTCTTGCAACCTTGCACACTTCTAAGTTATGGACTGTGGTGAACCGCAGAAATTTTTGCAAAAGGGTCTGTAAATTAAGGTCTGTGGGACACAAATGGGAGTGTGTTTTAGCAAGTTATGGTGATCAGTTGATACATAATATTATTTACAGTAGACCTCTTCTTATGTGACAACTTAAAAATACAATGAGTACAGTCTAAGAGACAGTTGGTAGCTTGATGCAGGTTGAAAGCAATGCAGAAAACTCCCATAAAAGCTTTTTGCATTACATTTGATCTACATTAAGCTAATAACACTCTTTGAGGACCTTCGTGCTTCCTCATTCAGAGGCAATAGTAGAGGGGCTTTACTCTGTAAATACGCCTTAACTATAACTAGTATGAGGTATACTACACATATATTGGCCGTGGTTAAAGTAGGCAAATACAATTGAATAGTAAGGGAAAATAGTTTTGATCAGTTTAATAAAAAGTTCTGTACATATTTCTTTTGGCCTTTTATTTGACGCATTCTGCGATAAAGTGTAACATGAACCTAGATGAGAAAATCCATTTTCAACCAAACAAAACAAAAATTGATAAGCTTCTACACTTTAAGCTCGTGTTAACGAATGAACCTAGATAAGACAATCCGTTTTCAACCAATCAACCAAAAACCCTGATTAGCTGTCTAGTAAACAAACTTATTGTATCACGGTTAACCGTGGTTCCTACTAAGACTTTGCTTTCGCAGAAAGTGTCCCCTATTTACATAAAATATTTGTTCAGTTGTATAAAAATGTCAAAGATTTATGTGTTAACTATTACACGTTGTATTTGTTGTGTAAAACATGTAATCTTATGTTTTATAATTTATCATCTTGTAACAAATTGTTGTTTAAATATAATCTAAATGTCAGTATTGTCACACGATAAGTAGGGTATATGTCCTTTTGGGACTGATTTGGATAGATTATCGAAAGGGATGAATACTTCAACTCTAGCATGAAACCAGTGAAATATAAACTTACTTTGCCAGGTAGAATGCTTTCCACCTGAGATATATCAAAACAGAATAACTTAATCTATTTGGAACGTAGACACTGCAATGACACTTTTTGTCGTTTATAATTTGAAAACCCCTTTTGTGTATGAATACTTACAATAATCTAGTGTTGATGCTAATTAAAAAATACACTTACAAATTGCCCAAGTTATGTATTGATTTAAACGCCGATTGTTCTATTGTCACTATAGTGTTTCCATAAATATTGAGCGTTCTCAACGCGTTGTTTGTGAGCCGGAAAAAGTATGTCATTCGATTATAGGATACGTCCAAATGTTGCAGCCTTGTTATATTGTCGAAAAGTCCCTTTGGTAATGTCTGTAGTCTGTTGTACTGTAGATACCTGAAATAAATCAAAGCGTTTCAAATAAATACTCATACACATATTCGAACATTTGGGGGAAACGCTTTAATTATACGTACAATCGGACAAGCTTATATTATACTTTTGTTAGATAATAATATGTCCAAATAATCGGTTAAAGACGAACTTGTGTAGAGTTCAATCATATATCTTTCTCGAGATCATTCTAATCTAACTCTACAGTGTTTGCTTATCATCGGCGTTTTTTTTAAATCTGCATGTACGTATACGTGCATTTTTCCAAATTGGAATACATGTGGCTTTAGAGTGCACTAACTATTTCTTTAAAAGGCAATATGTCAAATTGCACTTAGGTGCTTTTTGACGAACAGTGAGTTTTTAATCCAAATCCACGGTATTTGACATTTTTGTAAAGTATGCATAAAAACGTGGATTTAAAAGAAATCGAGCTTTAACTCTGCTAAACATATGGTAATTTCGGTAGATACAATACAATGCCAGTGCCTTAAAAGATTTAATTCTGACTACACGACCATTTACTTGGCCTTTAATCTGGATTCAAACTTTAAAGAAGAAATCGACGATCTATAAACAACATGCAAGCGGTAAATATTGAACAAATTATGCAACCGCCACTCAGGAATATTGATAATTCTTCTCCGACATGTGCTAGTTAACTGATGTGTGTACTATTGTTTTGAATTCATATGTAGAAGGTTATAAGGTATTTTCAAAATGTAAAAATGATGCAGTTTCTTACAATGTTACCAAAGATGACATATTGGCAAAGGTCCCTGTCTCGATGTTCTGTAACTGATTGTTTCCAAGATTAAGCAGTTGCATTCGTGACTGTCCGTCAAAAGTCAGGAATGGTATAACAGTGATAACGTTACTATTGAGATACCTGTAAACACAACAAAGGTTAGTGTACATAACTTTTTTAAAACGAAGAAAACATACAAAAATTAACAAAACTTTTGCACGTTGTACAAATCAATGACTATGACAAGCTTTTATGTCTCATGCCCATTACATTCTTTAAACCAAGGAAAGTGAGACAACTTTTTAAACAAAACGTCATTGACTTCTCTTTGTATGAACTGTATCTACAATGTTTGATGCAAATAATACAGCTGGCTGTATTAATTCATATCCTACCAATCACGATCACAAAAACACATATATACACGTATAATACACTTTGGTGTCAGATCATATACAGAGTAACACATCATCTGATCCTATTCAAAGCTGTTTGACATTCAAACAACGTATGATTATTTATCATACGACCAATTCGGATGCAGGGATTCTAAATAAGATATTCAATGAAGTGAATACCGTTCGAGGTCATACGATATTCACTGAACTCATTGGCCTGCTGAAAAAAGTAATCTGCACAAAATCTCGTCTGCGTCACTTTCAACGTTATCCGATTCGCAATGGAATTTGTGAAAAAAATGAACAGTGTTAGGGTCAAACACTTGGTTTCAAGTCAGACGTCGAGTTATTTGGCGTATGATCTGGATCAAAATGTTAAAATGTTCTATTAAGGTCGCAATCAGCAGGATAAGGTTGAGGGCGTTCCTACTAAAACAACATTTATAACGGAGCCATTTAATACTCACAGGCTTCGAAGTTTCTGGGTCTTTATTGCTTGAGGTACAACTGTTAGTTGATTGTTATTTAGGTGCAAGTCAGTTAAGGTGACATTGTCAAAGGCCGTCTTACTAAGAGTCTTGATGCTGTTACTGTCCAGGCGAAGATCCTCACTTACTGAAGATGTCCCACCAAACATTGGGTTTGATATGTTTGTGAATTGATTGCTTTGAAGATATCTATAAGAATAAAATAACCGAAGTGAGTTTAAAGTGCTTTTGTAATACAAAAAAGACTTGTAAAACTTAGTCAACACTCTAGCAATGATTTATAGCCTAAATTCTACATAGGTAAAAGTTTCAAAAGTGTGTAATTACTTACAAATAACGGACGTTGACATTAAAAAATGCCCTTGATCCAATGTAGTTGAGCTGTCCTGTATTCAGATAGATATCTCGGCAGGATAAGCCATAAAATGCTTTCTCTGGAATTTCAGTGAATAAGCTAGCCTTCAAATACATGTCCTCCGACTGTGTGACCGCGTTGAAACTGTGCGGGTATATATAACGCAGGTGATAGCTCGATATATCGATGAAGCCTCTGAATTCGTTGAAAGCAAATGGGTCTATGGATACTATAGGGTTGTTTGACAGATATCTGAAAATGAGAGTAAAATCTGTATTTAAAAATAAAAGCCTGAAGTTTCAATTATCTGATTTATATCTGACCGTTCCAAGGCGGTACTCCTATCTTCACCCTAGATTTATGTATGTTTTTGTCTATGTGTGTCTTCTTTATGTAGCGTGTGTTTGGACTCGTGTGTACGTGTGTGTGGATGTGTGTATGCGTGTGTGACTGTGCTGATTGGGTGGCTGTTTTGTGTTGTATGTGGTGTGTCCTGCAAGACCTTTCTATCTACTTTTATAATGAAGGAAAACTATTTTGTCTCGTGTAAATTATTAATTATTATGATATAAACCCACAAAAACACTGGGAAGATAATTAATTATATAGTTGAAACACACTGTATAATGCTTTTTTGACCACCAAGCAGCACTGACTTAATTCAACAATTCGGGAATCCCTATTAATCGTCCTAGCCCGTCTTAGCTTTTACAAATGTTCGTCATTAATTGCAACTTATATATCGTAAAAACAATGATATTGTATACGTGTACTTACAAATTGTAGCTAGAAAGTTCCATGAAAATGTTTGTCGGCAGAATTTCTATTCTGTTATTTCTCAGATAAACTGTCATACTGTTTCTGTTGTTAAAATCCCCTTTCGGTATTTTGGTAAGTTTATTCAAACTCAAATCTCTGAAATCAAGAACAATTATATATAAGATAGATCATTACCAATGATATTTTAGAAGCATTGATAAGATACAAACTCACTGTGATTAATTATTGTAGAAAGAGAAAGATTGAGCAATCTACTAACATATACATAAAGCCTACTCGGTCAGATATGGCGACAACGCCTAGCTGTGTTAATGGTTGCATAAACAATACTGATGCATTTACTTTACAAAAAAGTAAAGTTTCAACCAAAACTATATAAAACACGTCCAGCCCACTACTATGACACTCCGAAAAGTGAAGGCATTTTTGCATCCGGGTTTGTGTGTAGGTGGTATTCATTTACAGGTGTCGAAATGTGTTGGATCCGTAGGACACTAGGTTAGACGTTAATACAGTTGTATTTATAAAGATAGATAAACATAAAAAACATAACTGGTCAAATAAGTGAAAAGAGTATTTTGTCACAGCAATGCATAATACACTTTGTACATTGACAAACATTGCCGATAAATCCGGATTTGACACCGACCATTTTCAATTTGCCCATGGTGGGTGGTTGAATGAATCAAAGGATACTCACATCGATGACAAATATGTAATATTTTGGAAGGTTCCATCTTCAACCCAGCCAAGATCGTTTGATGCGAGAGAAATGGTTCGCAGAGAAACTAAGTCTTCCAGATGTCTGACACTAAGCTGTGGTATGTTGTTTCCTTGTAAATATCTAAACATTAAGCATAAAGTTGAAAGTCCTCATTTATTCTTACATGCATGATACATAATAGGAATGAATAGTCATATCCCCCCAAAAAAGAAATTCCCCCGAAAGCTCTTGAAATCTATAAACTGTGCTATGACCATCTTTTTTTTACATGTTTAACATTTATTTCAATGTAAACTGAATGGTATTTCTTTACCAAACATAAATGACTAATGTGTGATTCAAACTAAAATGTGTGATACAATAACATCGTTGTCTGATAAGTGGATTAAACCCACTCGGGTATTTCGTGGTCAGCATTGTCTTAGCGCGTAAATATACATTGTGTTTTGACCAATTTAATACTTGAAATAATAACCGCCCCCTCTGAGAGAGCCAATAAACAAAGGATTTTATATTAAGGGTAATAAGACACTGGAGATTAGTGTACTCAGCTAGATCTATAAAGACATGCACCACAGGGTATCACATTCCTTAGGCCTTTAACATTATTCATTGAACTAGATGGACACGTGTTAAACTTACAAAGTTATAAGAGACGAACATCCTATAAATGCCACCAGTGGAAGCTGTTGAATGTTGTTGTTCTGAAGACCGAGGTACCCAAGACTGGATAGATTGTTGAACGGTCTCTCGTGAAGAAAATCGAACTTATTATTTTGTAAGTAGCTGAAACATGCACAATGTTTATATATGTAAGGAAATCACATGAGGTTACCTTTCATCAGAGATTATTTTGAAAATCAACCAATTTAAGGACAGAAGTTATTTTATTTTAT
>JAULCE010289957.1:0-18056 GCA_032359355.1 Macoma nasuta | reverse complement strand
AACTCTCACCTATGATGAATTGATATATATCCCCACAGGCAACCTAGACTAGAGTTATATTACAATTTTGATTTTTAATTGATCGGCCATGGTAACTTTGAACTTGGTAGTAGGAGTATGGCTCTGGCATGAGTCACATCGTCTGGTCATGTTGCATATGTGTTGAAAGGTTTTTTGAAAATATTCTAGTATCAAATCTAGAATAGAAAGACAACGGTTTGACCCTAGCCTTTGTGACATTCATTTTGAGCAGGGGTCTTGCATGCCAAATATTGTATTGTATACATGTGTATTCAATATTTACGAATCTGTTTAGACATTATACAACGAAGTGAATGTGTTCTGAATCTGTGAGTATGACCTAGGTTTGGTTTGCTTTTTTTGTTATGCTTTTGAGTTTTGCGTCGTTTCGACACTCGTTCAGTCATTTAAATGATTCATTGCTTGATATGTGAAAGAGGATAAAGAAACCATACATCAGTCTGGAAAGCACAGATGGACTACGCGGTATAACCACTACCACGCATATTGCTAGTCAGAAGTATTTCTTAAATGAAAAATGTTTAACACTTCTAAGAATCTAACATACAGCGGAAAGTTGTGATTTTAAGTCGAACCAGAATACCATGAAGTTTCGTTGAAATTGAACAAGGTGTACACATGAGTTAACGTATCTTAGAATATTTGACTTGTGAGTGTACCCTTTGATATGTATGTAAAGTATATGAGAAGATGTCAATTAGTATAGAAGTTTATGAGAAGAAACGTGTTTGAGCAGAAAGGAGCGTGGCCTTAATCGACATTAACCTATGATTATGAAACTTACCTTTGTCACAGGTGTTGACATTTACCTTTGTCACAGGTGTTGCGTGCGTCAAATCATTTGGTTTTCGTGAACATGCATGTAAAATGTCTATTAGTATAGTCATAGCGCATATACTAGATTCACAAATACCTGTGATAAAGGTTTGGACATTGGCCATAGAGACAATAGTGCTTTGCACATCCCGGAGTATGGTTATGGTGAATACATGCGCATAACTTTTTGAAACTCTGTATCTATGAAGCACGTTTGTAGTTATAGAGTGGAAACGAAATATGGACCTCCCGCCAGTCAACCTGATAAACCGATCAACAAAAACACCTGCTATATAACACCCATCTTATACAAAATGAGGATATAGAAAAGAAAATCATTGAGTCTGACCGTTTTTTCAAATTTGATTTATATCAGTGTTAACTTGCTCTGTGTATGATCTGGATTCAAACGTTTTGCATGTATTATCAGTCTATAGGCCAAGTGTCGTTCTTCTGCACTCAACCCCTGGTAATTAAAATTTGTTATAGCCAGCATGATCTTAGAGAGGGTAGTAAAGAATGTTAACTGTATTTCCGGATTACCTAAACATGGTTAGGGTCAATCGCTTTTGATAGGTCCAATAAACAAAGGGGTTGTACATTAACCAATTCGCCTAAATATGTCGCTTGATAAAATATTTTAAGAATGATTAACAGAAGTAATTAAATAAACTTTGGATTTTCTGAAACCCTAATATTCGGACTGAATAGTATTTCACATGTTTTGACTATGGTCATCTTTGCCGAAACCTCATGGCCGGAAAAAAAGTAAATATGAGAAAAATATGTCATGATGACATTATCATCACGGCATTCTGGCCATAAGGCATTCTGGTCCAGCTAATTTCAATATGATTTTTTCAAAGTGGTTGTTGTATACTTCTCCATTTGATATAATGCTAGGAATGCTTTATGCTTTACATGTTAATATTTATACTGAAATGATTTCACATACATTTTTTCCGTAACAAGGCAATATGTCCACAATATAGTTAAAAAAGACGTTAATTCTTAAAACCATTGAATAAAACTGCAAATGCATTGAAGCGGAAACAATTGAAACATTGTACCCCTAGCACCGGCTTAAACGGTATTCAATTTTCAAGACTAAAAGTGCGCTGACGTCACATTCTTTGTACCTTTTTTGCCCTCCTAATATACTTGTAACAGAAGTACAAAATGTGCGGAGGAAATTCGACTGGCTTCAAAATTTTGTTCTATTGATACCGGGTTACATTTAGGTAACAATTCACCGCCACAGTTCCGGTATTAATGTTAATAAACACGCCCTTCACACTTATTATTGACTCTCTCCGGAAGTGAGTGTTCTCAATCTCATCAGCGTCATGGAAATCCGAGATCTGTCTCAGAAAACTCGAAAATGCCGTTGCAGCCGCCAAATGTCAAACATGTTGTTTAAAAGTGTACTTCACGGTTAGATGTGCCATTCTGAACCATTCCGACGACACGAGTTCTTTCAAATGACGTCATCCGGCGCATACTTTTGGAAAAAAAACAACTAATGTGGTGTGAACTTTGACCTGGTCACACAGATTTCATAAACTCAGATTTTGAAACGTGCACATGAGCATCAGTAGATATTTAAACATGAAAAAGGCGTACTTCATGTACACGTTAGAAGTCAATGAAAGACACGGAATATGAAAACCATATATGAAATATATGCAGCGCCATAAGTAAGGACGAAACAGATGAACTTTCAATATATAATGGCTTTCGCAAAAAAAAATATGTACATATTTCAAAAGTGTGAATCTAGCAATTGTGTTGAGTAAAGAGTATGAAGCAAAGGGCTTCAGTGCTTTAAACGAGTATATTCTTTTTCTTTGCAATAAAGTCTCAGGTCAGAAGACGCAAAAATGAGCCCGATGATTAGGTTATTCACTGTTGGCATGTATACACTATCTAGCCAAAGACATTATGTTTTCAAGTAAAACAATAATACACTTTTATTAGCCAAATTCATTATTTGATTTTTATAATAGATATGTTTAGTGAGTTGCTTAATTGTCGAATCTGATACTACAACAAAAAATAATGTCTATTCGTGGACCATATTTGAATTTTGTCTGAAGCGAAATATGTTCTACATTAAATATAAATCCTTTATTTTTGTTGATATTAAATATAAAATTAAAATGATCGACAAATGTTTTTAGGCAAGTTTTTAGACTAATCAATACCGCATAGTTAAACTTTGCATACAGTTTTGATTCAGATAACGTACTACTTAACGTGGATCTGATTTTTATTGTTTCCTAAACCTGATTTTATCGACCAATCTGTCTATGAATTAAAGAAAGAAGAAAACGGAGTTTTGTAATAGTGTCTCATTTGTGTTATCATAACCGCATCAACACATCGAGTGCACGTTTGTTTGGATTAATAAGGTAAATCATCAATACTATTCGAACTTCAATTATGTAACTTGAACGACCAACATTGAGGTCAAAGAATATATCAATTGTTATCTCATCATATACATATGAACTATTTTTCGATATTCATGAACATGATTAACTCGGCGTCTGATCCATATCCAATCTGTATGTCAATCGGCAAACATATTCATAAAGATTATTGAAATCGAACGAAGTTAAAAGATTGCAGTAGACGCGAGTTTAACCAGACGACAATTAATGCAGCGGGGAAGGGCTACATTGCTGCGATGCATTGTTTGTAAAGCAAATTGAATGTATCGAGCGACTATGAACTGATAACCGTGTTTTGCAATACTTTCGCAATGTTTGTGCCAAGAACATAGTAGACCTTCTATGATAATCATCTTACTAGCGGTTCAGATCACGTCATTAACTATTTTTTCACATAAACACCCTTATCGTCGATTTGAGAACAAATCATGGAACAACGATTTCCAACATGTGTGACGAGAACAGAATTGTATTCATACGCCGATGCCATTCTATCAGTAGCTCATACCTGACCTCCTCAAGTGGATTCTGAAAAAGAATTAGATTAGAAGTACATAGGCGACAGCCTTTGCGACGTGAATCCTACACACATTGTCTGTACAGGAACTTTGTCGACGTAATTACGGATCATTGTGATGTTCACCATTTGTGTCTTCCAATAAAGTGCAATGCAAACAGGCAATCTTAAAAATTCATAACCCCTTCACTGCATTCCCCAAACCATAGTGGCTTTAAAAACAGCTTAGATCCGGATGAGACGCCGAGTTACTCGGCGTCTCATTCGAATCCAAGTTATTTAACACTCGGCAAATAGTTTTGCCAAAATTTAATTAATTTGTGAAGTTTGAAAATGATGCAGAAGAAATAGTACACATGCATAGAATGTCTTCCGGAAGTGAATGGATTAGTACCGGTTCACATTTAAGTACGTAAGTACACACCTTCTGACACGCGTAACTCCCAAATATCCCCTTTATACAAAATAAGGGTACACACTTAGAAAATGATTAAATCTCGTCGTTTTTCAAATATAATTAATATCATTGTTAAAATAAACTTGCTCGATTGTCTGGATCCAGACTTTTGCAACTTCATATCAGTGCAAAACCATTTCTGTCATTGGCTTATTAACCCTTCGCCTGCTACGAAAAATGTCGTCTGCTTCTTTTTTAAATATCGTCTGATTTTCTTAAAGTTTAGTGAACCTATTGTCTGAGTGTCAAACATCTTGGAGCCAGATCAGACGCGTCTGATCTGGATCCAAGCTGTTTGAATAATCACCTTAGTCGCGAATTGCAGGCTAAGGGTTAAGACTAATCTACACGGAAAGATGCTGATGAAAATGTAAAATCATTGGTTAAAGAAAAGTGCCATTTATATGTAATTGTATCGAAATCATTGAAGAAAATAGAGCATTTGCTCCTCACGATCAAATGTTTCATTTGTTACAATGTTTTCGATAACCATCATCTAAAAAAGGCGCTAAAAGGTTCTTATGTGGAGGAAGGGGTTTAAGGCCAGAAAATACGGCAATGATAATAAACCGAACATTAGTAAGGTCCTCCCCTTTTGAGAGGTTCAATACTCACATACATGGTATTACAAATAAAGGATGATAGTGACCAGGTAGTTCCCCGGTGAACAAACAAATTTATCCGTCCATCGTCAATGCATTCAATTTGCTTTACAGATACTTCGCCATTGCACTTAAACCATTATCCGCATTTAAAATGGTCGCCAGCTCGAACTCTCGTCTGCTGCAATTTTAAATATCATATTTTCCGTTGATTTGTGTTAAACAGATTTTACAAGCACATAACACTCGACGTTTGTCGTCAGGCAAGCATTTGAAAATGCAGGATTTTAACCCTTATTGAAATTTTCAAATAACTTGGAACAGGGTCAGATCCCGAGTAACGATCCCGAGTAACACGGCGTATGATAACGATCCAAGCTGTTTGACACTCAGACAATAGTTTAACCAAATTTAAGTCTCGTGACTGATGAGGTACACCTGTGACTGGACCCGGTCGGTCACTTTATCCTGCAACCGACGAACCAGTCGTAATGCTAACCCGAACTCCTGAGCATCAAGGAGCAAATACATTACTATCGATTTTCAAGTCTTTGGTTTGACCTGCCCCAGGATTCGATCCCGGACCTTCCGAAACCCAAGCGTACGCTCTACGACTAAGTTAGGGGGACGTTTTTACTAACATTGTTACATGTACGTCCTATTCACAGTTGGGGTTGGGGATTCGGAGAGTATCTCGGCCTCTGACTCGGATCCTTATGGTTAAAAAAGAATCAACAACATTAACCATTAGCCTGCTACAAAATGTCGTCTGCTCAAATTATCGTCTGCTTCAATCTTTAAACATCGTCCGATGTTTTTCAAATTTACTGAAACTTTTGCCTGAGTGTCAAACAGCTTTGATGAAGATAAGACGCCGAGTAACTCCAAACTGTTTGAATTATCATAGTAGCTGCAGGCTATGGGTTAATATCAGGAGTACATATTCCTTATCATCCGACTTCAAATATTGGCTGCTGATATGTCGTCTGCTTGAATTTTAACCTTGGTATGCTCGTTTAAATTTGGTTCAACTATTTTCTGAGTGTCAAACAGCTTAGGTCGTGATTATACGCCGAGTTACTCTGCATATGACCCTGATCGAAGTTATTTGAAAAAATCAATAAGGATTGAAATCCTGCATTTTCAAATGCCTACCTGACGACAGACGTCGAGTGTTATGTGCTCAAAACTACCATTTTTAAAAAAAACGCACTTTCATTTGAAATTACAAAGCACTCTAGATAATTATGAGTGCTGTGTTTTATGTACAACGTAAGTCATGAGCAATTTAACAACTTCTTTATTTTACAACATGTATAAATAGAGCGAAACAATCAAGATGAACCACATGATAGTATAAACGGATTATTGGGAAGCACATACATCGTTTTCACAAAACATTTGGATCTACGCAACAGGGGATTGTCAAAAATATAAATTTCCGCCTTACACTTTTCTCTCAATGTCATTGCCACATCACTAAACTATTGGCTTTCACTTGAAAATATCATCTTATGTCAAACAAGGATGATTGGATGATGCGTGTGCTTAGTAGAATTTGTAAAGTGTCTAAAAGGAAAAAAACTTCTATGTCAAATTCAGTACTGGAACTAATTAAGCTGAAGATTTTACCGGTTTCGCTTCTATTTGCTGTTGATTAGGTTGCGGGTTAAACCAGTTCAAATCTCTCAGAAACCATATGCTGCGCTTAATAAAGCGCACCATGTGTTTTTGCACCGGTCCATAATTGTTAACATATTTCTCTGAAAACGGTTACAACGATTCGATTTTCCTCCGATTCCAATTTCAATTGAGCTTTCGTACTGTTCAATGGTGGTAGCGTAGTGATAGTAAACAACGGCAGTCTGTTGCAAATCTATAATGTCACACACCTTTGATCGCCATATGTGGCTATTTTTAATAACAATATTGCATATTTCAGCTGCAATATATAATCAAACATTTATTGTAAACGACATTGTTGAATTTGGCGGCAAAGGGTAAAATCCTGCCTCAACTGGTTGGGAAGCCGGACAGAAACGATATCTCTTTTTCGCTGCCCTCTATACAGTATGAAAACTAATTATATTGGTATCGAAATCGGAACGGAACCGGAACCGAATCGGAGGAAAATCGGTATAATCCATTTCTGGAAGTTATGGCTTTGCGCCTAATAATGCGGGGCATGTATTTTTTTTAGAAATTTGAACGTGTTCCTACGCAACATATTACCGACATCAAACCGGCAGAAAATCGAAGTGAGATCAATTTAATCGACAATTCAGTTCGTTTCAGTACTGTATCTCTTTCACTCTGATTTAGAACCAGTTTGCCGAAGCTATGTTGATGCTTGGCGAATTGAGGGCGTATGGTAAATGTAACATAAGTTGAAATTATATACGACGTTTAGTACAGTCAAACCTCGTTATCTAGAATTCGGTTAAGTCTAAATCAAGCTTTAACAGAAACTAAAATCTGAAACAGAAACGTAGGGTTTTGATTTGTGGATATCTGTCACAGTTATGGGGAACCATTTTTATAAGTTCCAACGAATGAACTATTAATTGACCGTTGTCCTTACACAATTCTATCTAGAACGTTATTTAACCTATTGCGGGTTCGGTTATTTATAATGTCGAAGTTGATCGACCGTACTTGTAATTTGATTCCCTCCGTGCAAATGAACGGTCAAACTTGTGTAAATATATTTTCTATTTAGTACAACGACTTTTGTTCATTAGTACAGTACGGCCAAGTCACACAGGTTACACAATTTGAAATAAGATTCACTGTTTCACCAAGAGGACACCGGCTACGAAGTTGGTCCATTGTGTTGAATCCACCTTGAAGATGACTGTGCTGCTTGAAGATGATCCTGATCTGAAGGTTATGCTGCTGTTGGCTGCAAGCGTCACTAGGTCCGTGTGGGCATGGCATATGTGATTGTAATATTCATACATGACAGCATGATTAACTGCGATGTCATCAATGACGGTCTCCAACACAAGAAATTGTTGGATTTGAACGCAAATTTGCAATGTAAAAAGATAAACACCGCCTACTGGAGCTCGGAACATCCCCTTTGAACGATCATACCCATTGCCATGGTTACTAACGACGTCTTGAAATACCAGCGTGTCTCCATTGCTAAGACTCGCAGTAGCGGTCATCTTTGCCTTGAATGATACCACAGTGGGCTGCAGCGCTGATGAACATTAAATAGTAAAATAAGCATGATCCACAGTATATATCCTCGATATCTTTTGCAAAATGGCACTTACGCCTTTCAACCCTTTCCGCCACAGAAGCGCATTTTTACGCCTCTATATGTGATGGCTATTTAAAATATTGTAGGAAATGAAGCTGTTTTGCTCGTAACGAGCAAATGCTTCATTTCCTACAATGATTTCAATACAGTAAACAAATGTGTTTGTTCGCTTGCTTAGATTTTGACATTTTTCATTGGACTCCTTTCATGAGGATTAGTCTAAAACAGCTTGTGGAGGAAAGTTCTGTGAAAACAAGCCTTTTAAGGGGATTGTGATATAGAGCAAATACCTCTTTAGCTTAAATGTATGAAAGTAATATTTTGATAAGGATCTGCTATACTTAAAATATTAATGGCGGAGAAAGAGTTTTTTTTATTCTGGAGAACATAAATGCTGATCAGACGCCGCGTTATAAAACACAAATCGCCATAAAAGAGAGATTGGGAACCTCTGATTGGGTGGCTGTTTTGTGTTGTATGTGGTGTGTCCTGCAAGACCTTTCTATCTACTTTCATTTAATTGTCAAAAAGCATAACTAATGTCAATTTTTGTCTGTTGATAAAAACGAAACGACAGAAAATGACGGCGAACGGATTCGCTACGCATCGTGGCTTCGTACGAAATCCAAGCATCTTATAGACTTAACGTAACAATTCTAAGCACCGATATTGTATTTGATCTTTCAATTCCCCCTCATTCGAGTTACCTGTTTTTTTTTCATATATGAAATGTTTCCTATAAATTGTATGCAAATTGCACAGCTCCCGGTCAAATCCTGAACAGAAACTAATTAAATTGCAGATTTTACCGCTTTCACTCCGATTCGCTGTTGATTCAGTAGCGGTTAAATATTGCGTACTAACCGGTTCAAAACACATCATGTGGTTTGTAAGAGTTTTGAACCGGTTTGAACGTCATACGGTTAATCAGATTCGCTTCGCGTCCGGTACAGTTCCGGTTCGGTTCGATTTCAATTTGATTAGTTTCAGTAGATTTATATATTGAACTGTGTAATGCAGTACGGACTCTAATTAAATTGAAACCAAACAGGAAACAAACGGAACCAAATCGAATCGATTCGGCAGGATTGCTTTCTGAATAAAATGGAGAACTTACTAGTTCAAAACTCTCAAAACCACATGGTGCGCTTTATTAAGCGCATCATGTGTTTTTTAAGCTATGAATTAAAAGTATTTTGTTTATTTATTTAGCGCATCAGACGGTTATTGACAGTGATGGATCGGTTTCTATGTCAAATATTCCCAAACAAGACTTATTCAGTTTCAACTTACCTCCGAATCGTTTCCGGTTCTGCTCTGATTTCGGTTTCAATTAAATTAGTTTCCATACTACACTTTCATCTTATTGGTGCATTAATTTCAACGGTCTGAGCCTACATTGTTTAGAATTGAGTCCGGTCGTCGGCTCGACATAAAGTGCATCATGTGTTTTTTTTTAGAGTTTTGAACCGGTTTGACCGGTCTGTACGCAATATTTAACCGTGAATGAAACGGAGCAAATCGAAGCGAAACCTGTTAACTTGTCAATTCAATATGTTTCAGTACATTCTTCAGAAATAATACGTAGTCTCACCTTTAATAGCTTTCATCTTCTCTTTCTCGACTTCCACCTCGGCCAGCGCTGTTTGTATCTCATCTATCATCTTCTTTTTCTCAACTGCCCCATCAGCCAGCGCAGTCTGTATCTCCAGTTCCGTTTTCTTCTTTTCTGCTTTCACCCTCTCAAGTTCCTCCCTCACTAATTCTTTTAAATCTTTGACGTCTGATAAAACTGCCTCACACTTGATCTCCGTCCTGATCATCTTCTCTAAAGTTCTTTCGTCATAGTCAAATCTAGAGCACCGAGGTTCACCAGCAGCCGCCAAGGCAAAAAACAGAGCCACGAACGACAACACTGGAAATGCCTCCATCTTCGTAAATACCAACAGACAACTTTGCTTCCTTACAACAGTTCTGCCTTTTATATAATGAACCTTAGCATTCAAAGGGGTGTTTCAAATGTAGTTCTATAGTATGTTTTCAAAGATATGTGCATCAGAAAGAGCTTTAGACACTGTAGTTATATAATGTTCATTTTGATAATAAATAGAAAAGTAAGTACTCGTAGCACCTGGCCTGCTTCTCACGATTATGACCTCGGCTTCGTTACTGGATTCAAGCTCTCTGACACTCATACAACAGTTTCACCAAATTT
Organism: Macoma nasuta; assembly: GCA_032359355.1. Classification (NCBI taxonomy): domain Eukaryota; kingdom Metazoa; phylum Mollusca; class Bivalvia; order Cardiida; family Tellinidae; genus Macoma; species Macoma nasuta. The sequence continues at coordinate 7,686 of JAULCE010289957.1, read as the reverse complement.
GATGTGAATTGGGAAGATATTTAAAAATTGAAGCAGTCGATATTTTAATCAGACGAGATGTTCGTGGCAGACTATGGCTTATTTGTATGGAAATATAGTTTTTTATGAAAAAATCAAACGTTAGCGTTGAAAGGTAAAGTAAAGAAATATTAACTAATATCAAATGTCATTCACGCTTATATTGCATCAAATGCATTTTCTAATCAATGATATGATAGCTCAGTGTACGAACAGTGCATTTGTTGAAAACATATCGCTTTTCCGGCTATTCGAATACCGTAATTTCCTTTCTTTTTTGGGGGGAGGGGGGGTGGGATTGGAGTCCAAAGATATATTCATGTTTTTATTTCGGTAGGACAAAATGTAATTAATAGAGTTGACAAAACTACATTAAAATACAATACATAAAGTGCCTTGTTTAAGATTCGGACCGGGACAAAATACGTCTAGTAGTTGCAGTAGTCACTAGGCGTTGCCTACTGACTTACTGCAGTCGATAATTCATGAACAAAACGTGACGTCACTGTCAAATTATAGCGGTATAAACTCCATATGATAATATGAAATCCCCCATAAAAACACTGTACAGCAGAGGTATCTTTATTTAGAATAATACAGTAGATCTTTTATTCGGAGAGCAGAATTCAGGGTTATTAAAAATTCGTCCAGTTTTCATAGTTGCGATATGTGATCTCCTCTTTACACCTGGTAATTTGTCGTTGGTGTAGTTCAAAGAAGATTGAAGCACACAGAAAATGTTAACAAATGGGGGAAAACTAGGAACTAATATATTCATAGAGCATTCCGCAGATAGTTACATCGATGCTAAAAACGTGTACGATGTTTTCTGAACATCCCTCAATATGCACGAGCGGCAATATCCTTGTTCCGAAGTATTTAATTCGGTCGAACGGTAAACATGTTAGACTACAAACAGTCTATTACGCATTGGATAAACAACATGCTTTCGATGAGTGATGAAATTGACCCTGATGATGCTGATATGAATATCGACTGATAAAATTGCCATCTGCTTAAATTTTAATCCTGTTAGTTTCATATCAAATCCTGGAAAAGCTTTTGCTGAGTGTTAAATAACTGAGACAGGATCCGACGCCGTGTAACTCGGCGGTTATCCGGACCCAAGTAGTATGAAAATATTACTTTGTACTTTTCGCGATCAGCATTATACTGGTTAGTCAAAAAAAGTAAAGTGAAACTGAAATGAGGTACACGTGATTCAGACTAAACGAGCAGCAAATAGAATATTAAATAGATGACTGTATTAAGGCCCCGTCACACTTCTTCCGAGTCAGCAGGAATAAGACAAACCCAGCCGGAAAGAAAAACAGATAAAAGAGCGCCACATTCGTGAGTGAAACATTGGCCTAAATTCTTACAGCTTTATACAAATGCGTACCAATACTTAGAATATACTTCGAATGATTCTTGCATATAGCTCTTGAATGCCATTATAACATAGTAGGACTATTAAGAATGCTGTACAAATCCAGTCAAAATATCTAAAATGCACTTCAACGGCGGCATGACGTTCAATATTTCTCCACTACGAAGGCACCTCAAAAGACTTGAGCATGAGCACAACATTCGGACTGACCGCAGTATTGTACCAGATTATGTGGAATCCACTGCAGACGGAATGTTTAGTAAACACTTTAAATACCCAGGAATAAACCACGAAATCTCATTCCGACGACATTGCGGCTCAGTTTGTCTCTAGTGTGACTTGACCTTTAACGAGTGTACGTAAACTGTTTCGGGACTCAGGTAAAGGTCATATTTGCATCACAGACTGTTGAAACGGCGTATCAAGTGGGCGATACGTGACTATCATAACATCCAAACTGACATTCGGTATCATCGTCGTTGGGGTAATTACACGTAACCCATTTCGTCTAAAAAGAAGTATGCTAATTCTACCCTTTCGTCCACATAAGCGCATTTAAGCGCCTCAATAATTGATGACTATTCAAAAAATTGTAGTAGATTGAGCTTTTGCTTGTTACGAGCAAATGGTTTATTCCCTTAAACTATTTCAATACGATTCAAAAGACTTTTTTCTTGTACCTAAATTGTCATGTTTTCCATCAGATTCTTTCATTTGATTAGTTTAATAACATATTGTGGAGAAAGGGGATAAAAGTGTTAAAATGATGTTGGCCTATTACTCGTTATGAGCAAGTTCTCAAGTTTCCACAATGTTTTATAGACAGCTGCCTAGAACCGGCAATAGGCGTATACATTTGGGAAAAAGCTAACCAAAATTCTTGAAAGGTTTGCATTTACAAATGAAGCATTTTGGGTCCATTTCATCATCTCTTGTATTAGCGCGTGAAACGATTTCTCCATTTTAACTAGTTTTACTATCTTGAGTCGCCGGATATACCCCGATGGTCATGATACAGTGCTAACGTATACTTTTGCTTCATTTGTTTTTACATTTATTGACAACCTTTGCAAATAGATGTTAACGCCTTTTCCAGCTGTGTATAGGTGTTTGTAATTGTATAACGACACTCTCTTTATTAACATAACGTCAGATTTCTTTTAAAACCGCACACGTACTATTGTTAAACCAAATTCCAAATGCTTACACTCCGTGTTGGTGCCATAAGTAAGGGTAAGTGAAAGACTGTGTCACAAGTCAGGCTTAGTGTAAGACACTGCCACAAATAAGGCTAAGTGTAAGATTGTGCCATAAGTAAGGGTAATTGTAAGACTGTGACACAAGTAAGGCTAAGTGTAAGATTGTGCCATAAGTAAGGCTTAGTGTAAGACACTGCCAGAAGTAAGGCTAAGTGTAAGATTGTGCCATAAGTAAGGGTAAATGTAAGACTGTGCCACACGTATGGCTAATTGTAAGACTCTTTAAGTTAAGAAGACTCTGCCACAAGTAAGGTTACGACTCTGCCACGAGTAAGGCTAAGTGTTAGTCTGTGCCACAGTTAAGGCTTAGTGTAAGACTGTGACACAAGTAAGGTTAGGTGTTATACTGTGTCATAAGTAAGGTTTAGTGCTAGAATGTGCTTCAATTAAGACTCAGTGTTTGACTGTGACGCGTTTCGCACGATGGCGAGCCGTTAGAAAAGACTATTTCCTCTAAAATATAGTACAGTGATATTTATATAGCAAAATGTATCATCAATGTTGAGGCATACTTTAAGTAAGTAATTATTGGTTTCTATCAATGTTAAGACCATCCCCCTATTTAAGCTTACCATTGAACTGTTAACCCTTGTAAAAAACAAAAATGTACACTGATAAATGGATCCACTGTCCTCTTGCCCAGTCAGCGAGGTCACTAAAGATCAAGTACCGGATCGCTAGCCATGTAGGCTACTGGATCAATCCCGATCTCATCTTAATATGATGACCATCCATAATTTAAATTTGCCATTGGCAATACAATAATATACAGGAATATAGGATTACCATACAAATAGCCCAGCAAGTAAGGGTAGACAAGAGTACGGGTACCGGACCCGTATCTAATGTCTATAAAAAGTCAAACAGTGACTGCAGACCCTGATCAGATGACTTGCATGACCTCTCTGATGTGGGTCAACACTGTTTTCAAAATCGCATAGCTTATCTGAAACTATTTATTTACAGTAAATAAACTATTAGTTTCGTGGTTTTTAGTAAAATCGATTAAGGGTTTGCCATGAATATAGCATTTCATAACTTTGCAAATTAATTTTCTTCGAAAAGCTGACTACAAACTTCTGGTTCAGCTGTTATGCGACTTACGTGCTGTCGAGGCAATATTATGACGCCTAGTGTGAATCGTGTACATTTTTTTAAACATGGGCCACTAATTGACATGGTGTCTCTTCGACAACTATGCAAATCTGCTTAACGCAAACAGCTTGAATCAGCAAATTAGGACTTCACTCACTATGATCATTAATTTTTAGAATCATTTACTACAGGTGCATATGTTATTTTGACTTTTAGCAAAGGCATTGTTTATAATGTAAATGGTTCATATATTGGCAAAGGAAAAATGGCATTTTTGAATTGTATTAAAACTATTGTAAAACATGGCGCATTTAATTATAATGACACTGTGGTCAGTTTCTCCAATACTTTTACGAACTGGCATATGTTGTGCATCCGGTAAAATAGTAAAAATAGTTATTGGTGTTGGAAATACTTTGAGACATACTGAATAAGTATAAAACATTTTTTTAATTATTTAACCATTTACATCGAGAAGCATCGTAAGACGCCTCTGCAGCAAATGGTGTTTTAAAACATGGTGGAAAATGCAGTCGTTGCTTATGACGTGCAAAACCTTTATATCCCACAATGTTTTTTTAAGATTAGTCAAGTTTGGTGTTTTCCGTTCTCCTAGATTTTTGTCATTTCAAATATACACCTTCATGAAAGAAAATTCTGAAAACAGTTTTTTACTTAGTTATCGTCAACATTCTTTTAAAAACACGTATGTGACATTTTGCCCAATTTTCACTTACGTGGTTTGTTTTAAAACAAATCATTGATGTTCATCAGAAAGCACGGGACGGGCATTTTGGCGAGTTGCACTTATGTGGTTATACAAAAAATCATCGACGTACTCTAAAACCACGCACGTGCAGTGTTTTTGTTTTTTTAAAAAAGGCAATACTTGGTTTGTGAAAAAAATCGACTTATGGTTTAAACATAGGGAAATCGATTGGCGGGAGTCTTATACAATCTTGTTATTCACTTTCTTTTCGCTCTAATTATCGGACGTGGTAAACGTTGCTCTGATTATCAGATGGGGTAAACTTATGTGGACATATGTCATTGTCTGTAATTTACTTTATCACTCGAGCCATTACATAATCAGTATTTGTCATTTTCTTATTCTATAACGAACAAACGGGGTTGTATTTTAACTGTCAAGGTATCGCCCGTTATAAGAAGCTAAACGAGGGGTGTGTTCTAAAACAACGTATGTGCCATTTCTCAAAAATGGAAAATACATGGTTTTAGAATAAACATTGATTTCCTCAAATGTGCAGTTTGCCTAGATAGCAGTTATGAGGCTTTTAAGAAAACTGAAGTTAATTTACATAATTGAGATGCATGCATCTGCAAAATCATAACAGTTATTTATTTGGTTATATTACAAAGAGAACTTAAGCGTTACCTCGTTCTTATAGAATGATGGAATTAACGCTAACAGTTTTCATGTTAATTGCTACCATAATGTAGTTATATGCTCGAACGGCTTGGATCTGAGTCAGACCCCAAGTAACTTGTCATCTGGACTGTATCAAAGCTGTCTGTGCACATGTTTCTGATATAACATGTCCATTTCTGTATTCTTTCATTTTCAGTTTATATATATACGGCGATACATGAACGAGGCATATTCAATATGCATACTCGTTTATACATGAACTGAGAATGAATAAACAGACTTGAGAATTATAATCGACATCTGTACAAATGGTAAATCAATAAAAAGTGCATAATTTGTTACAAATTAGATTAAGGTATGTTAGAAAGTTAAGGAACGTGATTATGTATTAAGTTGGAAAAGGAATACATGATTCCATCCTAAGTTCATTTATACGGAAGCGTTAATCATATTGCAATGTTTAAAGAAATTCATTCACCACATTTTTAGTTATCGCCAACTCATACACATTATTTCGAATTCGGCGTCGTAGTGTTTAAAATTCAAATAGAGCAGTCCTTTATTGTTCTCTGGAAAATACTTCGCTACAAATACTTTATCTTTAAATATGTAAACAGTCGACAGTTTTAATGTTGGTGCCACAAGAGTCAAATGCACGGTAAATATATTGCAATATAGTTGCCAGTAAAGATTCTACATGTTAGGCAGTAATTGAATTTAATGACTCTAACATCAAAGTGTAAGAAATGATGAACACGGAGTATGGTAAATATTACATCACTTTGCATTTAGCTTATTTTTTTTAATTGTTCTATTAAATTATCGCCTGTGTTGTAACTTTTTGCTAATCTTTCATCCGTCATGTTCTAGCTTGGCAAATATACTTAACAAATAATTTAACCGGAATCATTGGATAAAACATCTAGGACATTGAAAACAGTACATACCTGTGTCGGCTTCCATGTATTCGACGTGGCGTCTGATCACATTCTCAACATTTTGAAACTGTAGAGATATTACGCTCAACCTTAATTGGATAACAAATTGTAAAGCCCGTGACCAAATTTTACATTGAAAACACAGAAAATGATATTGGTGTATTCTTCTTAACGTTAACATTACATTTTATACATCATCTATTGTTAGATAAAACAGCACTAGATATGTTGCGCTACAACAACATCCTTGAAATTGGGCTGTTATAACATTTGTCACTTGTCTACTGGTGTATTGAAAGTGTTGATGGAATTGTAAAAGGTAAAGACGAACTAGTAACGATATAGTTTGAAAGTCGAGGTCTGTCTCTAGCGCATCACTTCTGCAAAACTTTATCACCTAAACGGATGTCAGTATGAGCAGCTGCTGACATAAGAATTGGTATGTGTTGCAAAGGCTGGTTTGTGTCTAAAACAAGTATAATATTAAAAAGGCATGTGTTCCTATTCCATGCTTACATAAATATGCAAACACCGACTAGTTTCGATCAGAATATATTGTCGGCTTATAAATTTTAAGTCGACTCTCGCTATGTCGATGTTACTGGAATAAAAAGTATATTCGAACTTCACGTAACTTAAACTAAAAATAATCCCCGAACTTCGATATGCAACCACGTTCGTTTAAATTCAGATTTAAGTTGGGTTAAAGCAACAAATTGACTAAACCGAGTTCTGTCAATGGCTTTACTCGGAATGTACGTTTTCAATGTCACTATGTATTAAAGTAATTCAGAATGTCAGAAAAAGTGTATAGATCTGATCTTTTAAAGCATCAATTTGATACAAACTGATTGATTTTAGTTCTTCGGAAAACACAGTAATTCTTGAAAAGGAATGAGATGCAATATCAAATATCTGAATAACACACTAGTGCATTTTCATATGTCTTCAAAATGCAATAGCGTTATAATAAACCAAACAAGCACTGATGTGGTTTTAAAAAAACACTTCATATACTGACGGATACTCATAGTGTATATGCTAGTATTTTCCGTTATCCTATCGATTTCAAACAAAAGCGCATGTTAAGCACTTTGTCAAATCAAGTATAGGTACGAGTGACGTTGAGCTTGATGTCGATCCCATGCATTTGATAAGCAATGCTTAGATATGACCAAACAGATGCTAGATAATGTTATGAAACATAACCTCATATGTTTTATAAACTGGGACTTGATTCTAATATTGCCCGTGATTGATATCAATTTATATCAATTTAGCTGAATAACGATCATTCTAACGCATTATGTTTTCGTTTCAAGATGAGGGAAGAATTTATTCTTGTATGGAAGCGCACGCAAGTAATATATTCTCATTTCGAAACAAAATAGTTTGCCTGACAGATTGTACGGTCGAACGTTTGCCTTAAGTTTTTTCTGAATGAATTTAAGAGTGTAAGTTCTTTACAGCAAATAAAATGTATTAACTCTTTCACGGCCGAAGTCGCCTTAATGCGCCATTGAAAATAGTGCAGTCCCAGATTAGACGCCGCCTTATAAGGCGCCGTCTGATCTGGGACTTCACTATTTTGCAACA
>JAULCE010289846.1:0-10721 GCA_032359355.1 Macoma nasuta | reverse complement strand
GCTATTTGCATGCCTTTCTCTATACTCTTTTGAGATATGTACAAGCTTATTTCTGACATAGAAGTGAACAGTAAGGAGCATAAACAATTGCTGAAAGTTTATCAACGAGAGCTGTTTCAAAGGAAAAAAGAAAACTTTAATTTTTTTAAGATTCATTTTTTCAATTTTTTTTTTATTTATTTCATCAAAAAATAGGGTAGGAGGGTCTGAGAAACGAAAAATCAAGGAACAGTGGCCTTAACTTATATTAAATTCCTAACGTGAAAGTTTTGTGAATACCACTTAAGAAATTGCAAAACATTTAAGGTGGAAAATGGTCAAATAGAAGGGAAATATTTCCCTGAGGAGCTTTGTGAATACGGGCCCAGAGTAATATGCAATTAGGTTTTGCCTATGGACGGGGAAAGTCTTCTATACTAAATGAAACAAAGTCTATGTATTATGTCTAATGTCCATGATTTCGCTTTAATGCTGCCTGGCATCTGAAATGATAATGTGCATTAATAAAGGATTATTTGTTCTGGGCCAGTATTCACAAAACTCCTAAGGGAAATATTTCCCTTAAATTTGACCGTTTTCTACCTTAAACTTTTTTGTTTTTTTAAGTGGTATTCACAAAACTCATTAACCTTTATAGGTTAAGGGAAGACTACCCTTAGTTTTCTCAGCTTTCTAAATCCAAATGAAACAAACCCAGAAATTAAGGATATTGCATCAGTGGTCACCCAATATGAAAATTATTAAACGATTTTTTTCTTAAACTGATAAAAATTAACCTTGGTGAGTTTGTATCATTTTTATAAATTCCGTTTTTAAATGACGACGAATGTTATAATATTTTCATATCATAAATTATAATGCGACGAGTATCAGTGCTAAATACACATAGCATCGCTATACATGTAATATATTATAGTGCGGCCATTGTAACGTATTTAAAACGACGTTATGTACATTGTTATATCACTAGTTATATAAAATCATCGATAAATATATAATGACGTTATATATCACGCTGACGACGTCATTTATTATATAAATCGTACTCCAAAACAAAACCCCAAAGTCATTATAGCATTACTGAAAGTTATGATTTCAGTGTTAAGCCGTGAAATTATAAGGGTCTCTTCCACCGAGAGTTCCCTATAAATCACTGTTAGGCATGTAAGAAAATATTTTAGGTAGAATTTGGAGAATGAAACGACTGATTTTATTAAAATGTATTTTAATCGAGTTTCAGTTAAAAAGATCTCGACTGGTATTGTTGCAATGTATTTCAATCGAGGACACTTTGAATCGGCTTGTTATGTGACAACGTATTTTACTTGAGTGTCTGTTCATTGCAAGTCGCCTGGTATTGTTGTAATAAATTTTAATCAAGTACAAGGTTAGTTTAACACGAGTGGTATGGTAACAATGTATTTCAGTTCAGTGCCAGTACGATACACGTTGACTGGTATTGTTATAATATATTTTAATCAAGTGCAAGGTTACTTAACACGACTGGTGTGGTAACAATGTATTTCAGTTGAGTGTCAGTACAATATACGTCGGCTTGTATTATTGTGATGTATTTTAATCAAATGCAAGGTTAGTTAAACACGACTGGTATGATAACAATGTATATTTATTTCAGTTGAGTGCCAGTACAATACACGTCGACTGGTATTGTTGTAATATATTTTAATCAAATGCAAGGTTAGTTAAACACGACTTGTATTGTAACAATGTATTTCAGTTTAGTGCCAGTACATTACAAGTCGCATGGTATTGTTGTAACATATTTTTATCAAATGCAAGGTTAGCTAAACATGACTTGTACTGTAACAATGTATTTCAGTTGAGTGCCAGTGCAATACATGTCGACTATTAGTGTCACAATATAATTTAATCAAGTGCAAGGTTAGTTTAACACGACTGGTATTGTAACAATGTATTTCATTTGAGTGCCAGTACAATCCACGTCGACTGGTATTGTTGTAATATAATTTAATCAAGTACAAGGTTAGTTTAACATGACTGGTATGGTAACAATGTATTTCAGTTGACTGCCAGTACAATGTACGTCGACTGGTATTGTTGCAATGTATTTTAATCAAGTGCAAGGACAGTTAAACTGGATCGGTTTTGTAACGTTGTATCTTAATTGAGTGCCAGTACAATGCAAGCCTACTGGTATTGAAATAAGTTATATTATTCAAGTACAAGTGTAATGTCATTCAATTGATATTGTTACAACGTTCTTAACTGACACTGACAGGCAGGTCTTGTACATGCGCAATATTTGTTCCGCTTTAGACTCAACACACTCCCTCAACTTTTAGTAAAACCAATGGCCGAGTGTCAAACAGCTTGGATACAAATGAGACGCCGAGTTACTCGGCGTCACATTCAGATCCAAGCTGTTTGCATATGTTACTACACTAGGGGTAGGGAAGTGAACGGGTTGATAGGATATCAAATTAAAACCTGTCGGCTTCAACTAGTTTAAGATGGAATATTTTAACGCAAAGAATACACATGGTAAATGAATAAGCTTTAAGCTTTTTGTTAATTTTCTGAAGCCTCTATAAGTTTGGCTGTATTATGTGCTAGGTGACACTGACACTTAAAGATTTACCTGTACTTGTAATCAGGTGCAGTGCAACGAATGGGAGGAAACGTGCAATGTTACGGTCAACTGATTTGTGAATGAACACAGTGTGCTAGGTTATCACTTTAAACACAACGAGCCGACACCGTTGACCCTTAATTGATTTTTATTTATTTATTTATTAATTTATTTTTATATTTTTCTGCAAATGTCAAGATTTTGTTTTGTAAAAACCAATCCTTTACTCCATAGAAGCGCCTTTAGATGCCTTTGTAGCAGTTGACTTTTGAAAACATCCTGGGAAACGGAGCATTTTCTCATCCAATTTTCTAACATGGTTTTAATACATTTTCAAAATTGATATAATTGCTTGCTTAGTTAGATATTCATGTTTATTATCATATTCTTCACTGTGGTTATGTCTGAGCATGCTATATGAGGTGATGGGTTTCCCAACATTTATCACACAATACAGTGAAACTTCTGTTATACGACCACTCAATGAAGAAGAGTTCTCTAAAGACAGGTGGTAGCTTTATGCATTTCAAAAGTAATGCAGGAAGTTATCATGTTCGACCTGCATTAAGCTACCCACTTTCTCTAAGGCTGTCCATATGGACTTTTAAATTGTCGCATTACATTGGTTTTATTTGTTGCAGTTACTTAGTTTTGAAAGAGTAAGACCAATTGATAGACGAAAATAATGCATGAACAATATTTGAAATCCAATGGCTATGTCAAAGTTATTTTACATATTGTTTTTCTTTTCTTTGAAGTATTTATTACCTCGAAAATATTCTTTGATAAAATGTCAATACCTTGATCAAGTATCACCTATTTTTGTGTTATGTTACATAGCCATATACTTGTACATTTACCATGACAGCTATCTTTAGTAAAGAAGAGTGAATTATACATATCAACGCATGTCATTTGATATTTGTATGTGTATATACTTGAAGATTATTTTTTATGCTCCCACCACTAAACGAGGGGGGGGGTCATATAAATTTGCCTTTGCCCGTCTTGTGTCCGTATGTACGTCCGTACGTCCTTCCGTTTGTCCGTATGTACGTCCCGAAAAGTTTGAATCTCGCATAACTCTAAAAGCGTTTGCACTACAGACTTGAAACTTCGTGGATATTTTATTCATAACCATGCACCTGGATATTTTCATCCGCCCAAAATTGATATTTACGGAGTTGTGGGTCTTTATTTTGTGAAAATATGGCATTTTTGACAAAGCGGAAGTGGGGCATCTATGTCCTATGGACACATTTTCCTGTTTAACGTGTACATGGAGTGTATCTTTTTAGATAAGAAAAAACACAAGATGAACCATCGGTGGCTTAGACAACCCTTTCTTCCGTACTTTAGCACCTCTGTAACTGATACCTTTTGAAAACTTTGAAGGAAATAGAGCATTTGCTCGTAACGAGTAAATAGTTCATTTCGTACAATGATTTCAATACAATTAAAACAAAACTTGTTTTTATTTTGAATAGATGTTCATGTTCATATGTTTCATCAGATTGTTTCCTCTCGGATAAATATAAAAATAGCTTGTGGAGGATATGATTAATTGTATGATAAAAAAAGGCCGTGAACATAATATGAAAATCTAAGCAAAAGAAAATTCCTATTTTTGATTAGCATTGAACATTTACTCTTCACGAGCAAATGATTCATTTAATTCCTACACTACTTTCATAAGTAATCAGTTATAGAGGCGCTACAATGCGCTTCTGTGAAGGACAGGGTTAATGACTGTTTGATTATGTTTTGTATGCATATTGTCACATGACTTTCACATGTTTCATGTTAGTGTGTTGGGCTGATCGTGTGATTATTAGAGTGTGCCGAATGTTCCGCCACGTTATCAATCATCTGTTATACCCTTAAGCTACGAGCTACGGTCACATCCGACCAACGTAGGCGCACCGCACACGTACGGTACTAATTTTTCATAAGTGGCTATGTTTTTTGCGTGGGAGTGGTCACATCGCCTGCGTTCGGTCCACTCGGGAGCAGTGGTGATCACGTGCGTTGTGCGTACGTAGTGCGTGTGTGTTACGTGCGTTGTACGTGAGTAGCGCGCAGGTGCTATGTGCGTGTTATGTATGTATCACGTGACGATTTTCGAATGAAACAATTTCATTAGTAGTATGATACAGAGGCGCTAAAGTGTATACTTATGGAGGAAAGGGTTAATTAGGTTTGCTTTAAATAAAAGCAATACTTTGCAATATATTAAAATGTCTTTCTTATAATGAATCTCACTCTGGTTCAATCGACATCTATTTGTCAGCGCGATAAAATAAATACTGATGCACAAAGCATATTCTCTAGCTTATTTACCCTGCAAATATCGAAGCAAATTCGCAAGTATCCATTCCTGTATATGCATGTATATCAATGCTGCGATGGGTGTTAAGGAGACCGGAACAAAACCAGGTGCATATTTATTCGGCGCCTGATCTTGCTTTTATCTGTTTGAATTGTTATTGTGTCTCCGAGTACATATGCGTCACTACCACCTCACCCCGCAGCAACAGTCAGCTCCCTTTGACACGTCTGTAGTAGATGACTATTGAAAGAATGTGTGAAATCGAGCCATTTGCTCCTCATGTTAATTCAAAACAATGTTCAAATGACATTTTCCTTTTACCTAGAAATTTATCCTTTTTATCACATTGTTTCATTGTGGATCAGTATTAGATAACCAATGAGGTTATAGGTTAAATGTGTTAGAGCTTTCTTAGACCTTTCAGTGTGTAAACGGGTATATCCGTCCTATGCAAACAGCGTTGACCCAGGTCAGAGGGCTAATGAAAGAGCCTTCTGATCAGGGTCTGCACTGTTTGCATATATAACATATCTAGTCAACGTCAATAGTTTTTTGAGGGTGAACATATTACATAGTTTTATAGCCAATTACATATTTATTAGGATTACTATTCATAGTTGACGGAGTCTTATTGAAAAGTTCAGCATTGAAAGGGTTAATTATATGTGTGTTGCGGGCGAACCAGTGGTGATCATTGCAAACAATGGAGAACTAGATGGCGTTACTCAATGTCGCATCAGGATACAAACATATTGACATTATTGATATTTGTATTACGATAACAACCAAAATACTGCAGAAAATGTCATTTGAAATGAACTGCAGTCGACAATTTGCTGTTCAAGCTAAATGTCTTTTTTTTTATTTTAAAAGTCTTAAATGTCGCTTCGAGTGTATAGATCTAGATAAATCGACATTAAGATGCAAAACAACAGATAATTGTCAATTGTGCAAAATGTGAACACGCACATATTCTAACGTTGTGATTGAATTGCTTTTAGTGCTATTTCTAATATTGATGTGTCAATCGAGTTAGTAATGAATTAAAATATTGTTACGTTATATTTTGTACTAAAATACAGCTTGTATGTGTCTAATGTGTATTTATCGTTGTTTTAAAACCAATAAACTTTATTCGTAGTTACATGCATTGTCTTGTAATTACTTAACCCACGTCGTAATAGGCGACTGTATTCACACATAAAAAAGAGCAGGCCCAAGTCAGACGCCGCCTTTCAAAGCCCGCTGTTTATAATACCATTTACAGAGGAATCGGATTGCGGACGTGTAATTAGGTGTCTTAGTGTCTAATTCTATTAGAATATAGTGTTACCTGACGAAAGTCACAGGCGATAGTTTAGAAGCTGTTTAATCCTTTTGGTACCAAATTGAAAAAAAGGCTGTTCCATGTTCAAAATCAAATGTTTCAACGAAAACATAACAGAGATTGATACTTAACTGCATATGTTGTTTTCCGAAAACTTTCGGGCAGGAATGTAATTTGTTTCTAAAAGTCTTATCATGGTCTGCACTGTCTGGCCATTATCAGTAGTATGTCCTTCCTGTTTGATTAACCAGCCGCGGGAACTGTAGAACTTCAGCTAATCCCCATTTACACAGTCGACGATGCCTTAAACCTTTTCACCGCCATTGGCGTATGTAAACTCTTTCACCGCCGTAGTCGCCTAAACGCGCCGCTAAAAATAGTGCAGTCCCAGATCAGACGCCGCCTTTAAAGGCAGCGTCTGATCTTGGACTTCACTTTTTTGCAACAAATTTAATTCCCATGTAAACATTTTCGGAAAAGACAAGATTTATTTAAATATGTTTATCTCGACTATTCATAGAATAGTGAGCTATTCCGGTCACCTTTTCGTCGGCGTCGGTGTTGGCGTCGGCGTCGGCAATTGTTTGTCTGCAGTATAACAGGAAAACTACTGGATGGAATTTCATGAAACTTCATATAATGATAAAGCTCAATCAGAGGAATTGCAGTACAAAGGAACCATCACTCTATTTTGATTAGTTACAGAATTATTGCCCTTTGTTATTTTGTTACTAATAGTTTGCCCGGAGTATAACTTGAGAACTACTGGATGGAATTTCATGAAACTTCATATAATGACAAAGCTCAATGAGAGAAAGTGCAGTGCAGAGATCCATAACTCTATTTTGACTAATTACAGAATTATTGCTCTTTGCTATTTTTTAGCAATAGTTTGTCCGGTGTATAACTTAAAAAATACTGGATGAAACTTTATGAAACTTCATATTATAACAAAGCTCAATGAGTGGAAGTGCAGTGCAAAAACACACTTTTAACTCTATTTTGACTTATTTCAGAATTATTGCCTTTTGTTATTTCTGTTAGCAACAGTTTGTCCAGAGTATAACTTGAAAACTACTGGATGGAATTTCATGAAACTTTGTATAATGACAAAGTTTAATGAGAGAAAGTGCAGTGCAAAGGAACCATAACTATATTTTTACTAATTACAGAGTCATTGCCCTTTGTTACTGTTTTTGTCCGGAGAATAACTTGCAAACTACTTGATAGTATTTCATGAAACTTCATATGATGACAAAGCTCAATGAGAGGAAGTGCAGTGCAAAGGAACGATAACTGTATTTTGACTTATTGCCGAGTTATTTGCCCTTTGTTACTTATTCTTGTCTGTAGTATAACTTGAAAACTTCTGGATAGAATTTCATGCAATTTATGTAATGACATAGCCCAGTGAGAGGAAGTGCTGTGTAAAAAAACACAATTCAATTAGCATTATTTTTTATTGCTGTTCCACTCCTTTATCTATTTATATATCTACAGTGATATCCTACCCATTTATAAATTGCTCTTAGAATAGTCGAGCATTTTGTCCTCTGACAGCTCTTGTTATTGTTTATTTAGTTAAAATATTTGATCCAAAACCAATTACAAACGACAATTCTGGCGCCGAAAGGGTTATAATGGCCACCACGACATGTATAAACAAATAACTATCTACTTGATATCACCTGGATAACCCGAATTCCGCCATCCGCGACAATGGTTATATGATTATGCAAAGAACCAAACGGAAGTCCAATATTGCTGCTTCATTGTTTTGAGGGAACTTGCAAGATAGAATGTTGAAAACCCGCGATGCTGGGCTTGAAAATGTAGGGCAATAACGGTAATGCAAATAAAGCTCATCAGAATCAAATTTTCCCATTATGCCAATATTTATAACCTCGGAGTCTGGTTTAAATCCACTTAAACGTTCGCAACGCTGTTTTAGCCAATTTGGAACAACATTGATAAAATATGAACATTAATTTCTGTTAAGATACATACAAATGTTGATGCTTGTAAAAATAATATTCGTTGTAGACACAGACAGGATTCGAACCTGTGCGGGCATAGCTCATTTGATTTCGAGTCAAACGCCTTAACCATTCGGCCACCATGACTAGATGTAATATTCCATGTACAAGCTTTGCTCGTGGTCGAGGAATATAAAATAAAAAAATGAGGTAAGGGGTACACATTACCCGCTAATTTAGAAGTTTTTGAATTATATAATATAGCCGATATTCTTAACAAACTTCCTGTAATAAATGCATATCATCCATTAGACAGTATCAGCCGTTCAATGATATGAAGATCAACGCATTATGGGATTTTTTTACAAACAGTATGTGGGTTTGACTATGTTGGAACCCACTTTAAAAATAGGTTGTCACTGTACAAAATGTTAGAAAGTATATCTGTAAAGGCAATAGGGTATTAGTGTATGTCTTGAACTCTCTTAGAAATTATAAATGTCTACCTTATGATGTATTTTTCAGAATATTTGGTACACCAATTGCACCTATACTATTATATGGATCAGAGATATGGGGTATCAATAGTTATTAATGTGTGGAGAGAGATCAATTATTTTCATATAAACAATTTCTGAACGTCTAATCATGTACATGTAATGATACTGTTATCGGCGATTTAGCTCGCTACCCAATGCATGTATATAGTGATAAACGATGAATTAAGTCTTCAGTACCATTGCTTTCTCTGGCAAATGACAGATATATTAAATTATGATACAATATGCTTCTTGACTATGATAATTTGGGATATAGATACTAGGCCACGGGTATCAGGGAATATTTTATATTCAAATGATTTTAGATTTGTTTGGGAGGCCCAATTTATTAACAACACTAAGTTTGTCTTTATTCAGTTTTTCTTTATTCAGTATGTAAATAGATTAAATGACCAACATATGCAGATCTGGAGGTCTAGATGTGAAAAAATGCGAAGTTATCAGAACAGAACAGAACAGAACAGAACTTTTATTCAACTTGTACAAAGTACCTCGTTGTTTCATACAATATACAATATTATTGATATGTCAAATGGTCACCCAATATAATAATGTATTTCTATATATGTTTCAGTGTGTTTGATTGGATCACATATCCTAGGACTATTAAGAAATTAGCACATAAAATAAATACAGATTGGATTATCGAATTGAACAAAACCATAATAACATTAATCAAAAGATAAGTTCGCAGTACGATCTAAAAAGGTTTGAGATGAGATTACACCGTATTTCCGGGAAACAAATGGTAAAAGGAGCAAATGCTCCATTACCAATATAGTTTTCCAAAACAAAACATCATAGATGTGTGAAAAACGTGCCCTATCAGGTAATGAGTCCATTTCCACTTCGTCAAAAAAATGCCATATTTTCACATAATAAAGGCCCATAACTCCATAAATATTAATTTTGGGCGGATGAAAATACCCAGGTGCACAAGTTCACACACTGAATAATATATCTATGAAGTTTCAAGTCTGTAGTAAAGACGCTTTTTGAGTTACGCACGACACAAACTTTTCGGGACGGACGTACAGACAGACGGACGGACAAAGGCAAATTTATATGCCCCCCTCATTTAGTGGTGGGGGCATAATAAACCATTAAGCATTAATTTTATGAAGAAAAATATTTTGAATCAGAAATTCTTTTATGTTTTGTATTGAGTATCTAGAAAGATGAGAGTTGGAGTACTGAATTCAAGTGAACATGCGACATATCCATAAATGTTCAAAATAAAGTGCTTTTTTTGTAATTCTAAATCGAAGTTTTGATCACTAACTTACAGCAAAATTTGGACTTTCACCCCTGAACAAAACAATTGACCAATTTAGCAATGCAATTTGGACCAGCCCTTTATTTAGATAAAGAGATTTTTTGAAAGTGTTTTAGTGTGAAATTCAACAATAGCATATACATTTTCAAACAGTGCAGACCCAGCTCAGAGGGCTTTTATCAGAGATTTGAAATGTTTGAATTTCAATGGTTGTTAATGAGAAAATGGGAAATATTTTGATATATGACTTAGTTGATTAACCACATGTTTAGACATGTTCGCAAACTTCGTCTGCTAACGCTGCATGTTTACAATTCAAGTAGCGGAAAATTATTCAAACCAGCGAAAACTACAATTAGTTAATGAGCAAACTTCAATACATAGACCTAGGGAGCATGTAGTATGGTATGATGGTATGCATGGCAGCACGAATGGTAGAAGATGATTTATTTCACTCAACTGAGTCCATTCTAATCTCTACGAAATTAAGGTATTTTCAAGGCGATTGGCATCAGATCTGTGAAAAAAGTTACACCCGCTTTCGCCCCCCATCCCCCTAAATCCGCCTCTCCTAAATCCGCCTACGGTATTTAAATTTGTAACTTCAACTTTAGAATATCAATTACCTCACATGATTTTAAA
>JAULCE010289735.1:0-10721 GCA_032359355.1 Macoma nasuta | reverse complement strand
ATAATGCACCTTTGTCGTAACGACATCATCCAATTTTGTGTTTTTTGGCTGTGTGAATCGATAAAGCATAACAATTTGCATGTGTAATATTGTTACACGCCAACTCACGATTTGCACGTGCATTTTATTGTTATCGTCAAAATCGTTCTGAAATCGCTATATTCATCGACCCGTGACGATTTATGCAAACATATTGTTAGAAATCGCGTCAATAGCATTTGCTGAAATTTTCGTTAAAAATAGTTATAAATAAAAAAGATATACATATTTAAAAAGTGCACGGTTATAAGTGCCTCGCAGTGTAAATATAGCTTGTTGAGGAAAGGATTAAACCAGTACACGATGTTAACATTGAACACAACCGATATCACCGCAGTCCATGTCCCATCAGACTGACACTCGGTAGACATGTTATAAAGACCTTGCTCGGAGTACTCAAGGTTACAACGGAAAGCTCTGATCGTGCCACCAGAGTGTTGCCCCATCATACAATGTTGCATTCTCGGCGGCAGTAGGCTAAGTACACCCTATATCATAATACGCAGTAGGAAGAATATACCACTTCTCGTTTATACTATTAACGGGGGGTTTCCCTAAAACTGGAAATATTGTTTGCAGTTTTTGTAAAAAGTGCATGGAATGTTTGATAAACACCTATCATGGAGGAAAAACTATGTTGTACGGTAGAAGTTGGTGTCAAATTATCAGCATTTGCTAATAATAAAGGCTAAATTATTTTTTGCTCGGATTGCTTTTAATATTCTACATCGACACTAGAAAAAAATAGAAACGCATCATATTAGCTAAAGAGCCGATGCATGTGTAGAATTCAATAACAAAATTCTAAATAACGAATATCAAAACTGCAAAAAATGTACGCCAAAGCCATATGAGCTGGCTGAATCGTGATCTTTTGACATTTCTCGCAGTAATAAATCGTGGCTTATGTTTTATAAATGGTTAACATCCCTTTAATAAACAAAATGATACGAAATAAACAACAATATTCTAACCTGTTTTGACGAGATTCTATCAGAAAGCCGATTCAGAAGTCATGTAACACAATAATTCTTGCTCCAAACTGTTTGAACAGATTTGCGGTTTGATCATGCTATCAGTATCAAGTGACTTGCGATACGTAGGAAAGAATATTGGTCGTTCTGATCACTGTAGGGCAGTGTATTTACTACGGTATTTAACGAAATAAGATAAATCGTTATATCAGAAAACCATTTCAACTGATGCGACATATATAAAGGAAAGCATAGAAATATTAGTTAAATAAACAACCTAGATAGAATAAAGTTTGAGCTTCAATCACAGGTGTTCATTGGCTTTTGAAATGTTAATTCTAAATACTGGCATAGAATTGCTTCAGAGCAATCTGACTGTCAAACATTTTAAGTGATACGCTTTTTGCAAAGCACACTGGCAGACTTGTGTAATTTGTGTCTGTATGTGAATTTATCTGAAATTGCTCTGAACATATCACCTATTGCGTTTTAACCATTACACCTTTAGCTCACAACATCAACTTTGATACACGTCAGCTTACCTGGTAGGCAATCAAAATCCATTGTTGTCCAAGCGCCGTTAGGTTGACATGTAGTGATTGTTATTCCAGTTCCGTTCATGACGTATCCTGGTAGGCACGAGTAGGTTTTAGTCATGTTTTCAAGGTTTAGACCAGTTGATGTTGTTGCATTTTCGATGTCAGGCGGAGGATGGCAATCTTAAACATAAATAAAACAAATTCAGCAATGTGACAATGCATGATCTAAAGTTTAATCTAATACACCGGCCTAAATTTAAATAATTCCACTTACATCCACAGTTTAAGTTTAGTGACCATTCGAGAATATGATATATATTGTAAAAGCATGAGCTAAGAACCAAAGATGTGTGACTGATAAGTGATACTTAGTGTAGACCCTGGTCAGGCGTCATATCAGAGACTTGGCGGCGGCTGGTCTCAATAAACATCGTTTGCAATGTATAAATGAAAAGGTGCAGCGGCTCACGTTTGCCATTCATACCTGTTCACAAAGAGCGTTAATGTTCGAACGATTGCTTGTGTTTGCTTAAAATGTTATTCTAAAGTTCTTGATAAGATAACACAAAGGTAACATATGACACTATTAATAAAAAGCGGGGATATAAAGAGAGGATAAACAAAGGGTGAAAAATTGCCAAAACTTGGATCGGCAATCCACGGTAGTGTGTTCAAATCGGACCATAGGTTTTAGATGATTCCCGTGTACTGAAGTCACGTGTGCGGCTTGCCCCAGGATCGTGTCTCGGTGACAATGTACAGTTATCTCAAACACACTTAAGTTGCTTCTTGCGTTGATCGAGACTAAACTCCGAGCCAAAGCATGGTATGATTTGTGAATATGTGGTGACTGATGTTACTTTCCGATTATGTCTGTTAAAACATCATGTGATCTTGCTCATTTACACAGGTATTATGTCAAACCGACATGTTTTCTTTTCAAAACTATATGCTGACATGTCTAACTTGGTTTGAACTAGAAACAACGAGAGTTCATACGGATTTAATGTTTTGACAATATTTCGTGCGTGGCTCTAAAATATTTTTGTGTGTTAAGCTAATGTTATCTACACTGTTTTTATAAGGGTAAGTAAAGTTACATATTGTAGTAAAAGGGTTGATTTATTGTGTAGAAGATACTACTTAATAGCTGAAAGTCAATAGAATAATTTCTTACAATAAGAACTTCCGGGTACAGCATTATCCTAATGTTGGGCAAACGCAAGCATGCTTTTAAAATAACAGGTTTCATAATTTGTTGTTTTTTGTTTGTTATTGTTGGGTTTAAAGTCGTTTCGACAATATCTCAGTCATAAAGATTTTCACCCCTAGCGAGGATCGAACCCACAGCGGTCAGACGCCAAGGGATTGGAAGTCAGAAACTATAACCCCTCTGCCTCGGAGGTCCCCTTCATAAATATAATTGTAGGAAAGGCTTTGAAAGGTAAAGCTAAACTTAAAACAACCATTACCGTTTCACTTTACCGTTTGAAATAAAGTGTTTTTATGACCTAAATGAGAAATAAAAAAAGTACCTCGTAAGCAAGCTAGCTTTGGTGTTTCCCATGCACTACTGATACACTGCACAACCGAATCAGTTGTGTGTCTTGCAGCATAGCCTTGCTCACAAGCGTATTCCAAACTTTTTGAACCGTTATTCTCAACAAAGCTTTCTGCAACAGCGTGGGGGACCACAGGAATAGCTCCACACACTGAAATTAGTGTATTAACTGCTAAACATCATTGCAGTAAACATAAACATCTGAGTCTGTTGTGCGGAAACCAATCAGATGAAATTACAGCATTGACTTCAATTTGTAGCCCTTTCATGAAAATTGTCGTATATACATACATATATAAATATACAATGTATATATAATTTTTATATGTTGATTCTTATCGGAAACGTACGACACAAAACTCCAGGAAAAGTTTTGACGCTGTTTAGATGCCGCTAAACATTGCAATATCAAAAGATAATTATCGTTATTAAATGTCTGATCTGGGGGTTCATATACGCGTAATAATGTGTTAATTTGAAGTATAGAATTAACAGAAACATAATGAACGTCCTGTGTAATTTAAAAACTCATAGTCATCGGCCGCGCAGAGCTGTTTCTCGTGATTCAAAAAATTGTTTTTATGTCGGAAGACTATGCAAAATGTGGCAGGCGTTTAAATGATTGTGCACGTGTAGAACAGAACGTACATAATCAATGTTTATCATACGTTCACAGGACGGAATTGATAATAAAAGAAACTGCTCACGAGAGCCAAAAGATTTCTCTCGGGGATAGTGGTATATCTGGCAATGGAAATGGCATATATATACCCGGATACACACTTTAGTTAAGACATACATTAGTAACAATGTGTTTCTAAAAGTGCCATGAGAGCCGTGAGCAGTTTCCTTCATTTTATTTATCCTTTGCTAAGCTAAAAGGTACCAATGTCAACTGTTGGATAAAGGGGCCTTCTCGATCACCTTTTCCGACCCCTGTGGCCGTATTCATAAAGCTTCTGAGGAATATCTCAAACTTGAGTGAAAATTTAAAATGTTTATTTCTAATTTATTTTTAATGATGCTTCAATGAAACTTTGCATGATTATGAAAAACTACATCTTTTTTGTAAGCATACAACATTCATTGAAGTATTATGGATAAAATAGAGGATTCTGCATTTGAAATTTTCACTTACGTTTGATATTTTCCTTAGGAGCTATATGAGTACGGCCCCTGGTAAGCAAACTGTCACGTGGTACATGTTCAAGTTCGCAATCGTACAGCATCACGCTTATTCTTACAAGGCCGAGTTAAATGCACAGCAGAGGGTCGTCGGGGTCAACACATTTTGATATGCCGTGATATGGCATTCCCACTAGTCATTGTTTTAGGTTCAGTATATTACCATTCACTTTACGTATTGCACGATCTTTCGATTACTTAAGTTTTGCTTTTCGGTCGGGTACTTGAAATCCTTAATCATTTCATTTGTGTTATTATAAATATAATCGGTTTAAACTATTCGCCAGAAAGTTGAATAGATTATTTTCAACAATGTAATAAAGTTTTAGTATTTTGACGATTCCCTTGTAAAACGAATTATATATCGATTGGCTTACCTGGAACACAACTGTTATTCACGGCAGTCCACGTGCCATTCGATTGACATTCGGTGGATATGTTAGATCCACCTTGCTCGGCATATCCCGGGATGCAAAGGAAAATTCTGATCGTGCCAACAGAGTTGCCATCACCAGCAGCTGTTGAATTTGAGTTCTCGACGGCAGTAGGCTCGGCACACCCTAGATCATAATATGCAATTTGAAAAACGCACTGTCTCTCGTTTATTAGATAAAGTTACGTACACGAAATGTTAATAATATGAAATAAACGACAATTTACACCCATGGTATGACCATATAAGGAATATATGACCATGAAAGCTATGCGTTCCGACATATATTGTACACTTTGTCGAAAATCATTTATGTAAGAATTTATTTGAAAATTGAGAAAGAAAACACTTTAGGCTATAAGTTACACGTTCCGATACCTCTGTTATTAGACTTATTAATATTGCAACAATGTGCGTGTCTGATCAGTCGCCGCCTTTCCAAAGGCGGCGGCTGAACATGGACTGCACATTTTGGAAAGGTGCCATTTAGCGGCATTGTCAGCGAAATAGTTAAGTTTTCTGTATTTTCCTAGCGCGTCCCACGAAGCCGCGTTTTCCATATGGTTAGAACATTATTTTTGTTAAAAAGTCGGATCTCGACGTACTTTCATAAAATTATTATTGAAATCGAATCATCATTCTTTGCTGCGAGGCACATATATACATAAAAAAGACTCTAGAAGTTACATCCATGTATTAACCATAACATAGGTGCTTAAACAATTTTGACGAGAGTTATCAAAGAAACATATCCGTGAAACAGTTTTGAAATAGGCACTTTAGTTTTCTTTAAAGGTAATACATGTACTTTCAAATATGTCTATTTATTGTCTACCATGAACACTGCGAAGCCACTGGTGGTCATGTTTATCTAACATCATTTTAAATTCAGGGACCACATTACCAATTTAAAATATAAGCATTTGATAAAAAAATGAGCCTGATTCTAACAGAATGTCTAAGCTTCAAAGATACTAAATGCCATCCTATTGGTCAATTATATCAATCTATGACTTGAAGCCAAGGCTGCATCTGTGGTCGAGTGGTGGTCGAGTGGTGATAGTTTTTCAATTTCAATCACTTGGCATTCATCGATGTGGGCTCCATACACACTAGGGTGTGAATATAGTCATGTCAAGAAGCCTTCCAGCTGGCTAGCGGTAGGTCATTAGTTCATATCAATTGTCTGTTTTGGATCCCAGGCGGATTTCTTTGGTCTAACGCATTAGCCGTGCGTCCCTTATGAACTGAAATCATGTCGAAGCGACACCCCCAACAATAATAATAAAATAATAATAATATAAGTAATAATATTAAAACAAACTTGATGTCAAATACTTTTATAGCACATCACCTGACTGAAAACAATAACTGCTTCAGAGCAGTAGATGTACACTATCAACATTGCTACATGCCGACTTACCTGGTATGCATTCAAAATCCACATTGGTCCAATGGCCGTTCGGTTGGCATGTAGTGTTTGTTATTCCTGTTTTGTTCATAAAATATCCTGGTAGGCACGAGTACGTTTTAGTCATGTTTTCAAGGTTTAGACCAGGGGAGGCTGTTGCATTCTCGATGCGACGTGGAGGATGGCAATCTTGAACATGAATATTAAAACAATATATCTTTGCATGTACAATAACACCTGTGCTATATATTAATATCGCAACAAAACTGTGTTGACGAGTTTATATATATAAGTATGCACATTTAATAAATGTCAAAATAAAACTTATGTATTGACGAGTGGTGTTCTTTTTTTAAACTTAGACCATGCATGTAGTGCCTATTTAGTTTAGATATAATGAGGAGAAATGATACTCTTAGGTAAAATCTCAGACTCGTGTCCAGCGGCAATCTACAGTAAATATTCGTTACTTCGAACCCAGTTCCTCCACACGCTTTTTTAAACTTGTCATACAGGCGATTGAAAAATGCCATTTGTGAATTGTATTGAAATCATTGTGGGAAAAAGAGCTTATGATCGTTACGAGCAAGCGTTCCTTTTCCTTCAATGTTTTCAATAGCCAAAGGCAAAGGTGCTAAAATGCGCTTCTGTGGATGAAAGGGTTAATTTGCTTCGTGCTATAATCAAGACGTCAAGTTGTCGTTTACATATTTTAATTTTGGTTGCGAGGTGCATGATATATACTCACCGTAAATGAAATGTTTCTAATTTTGTACATTTGTTTGGATTTACAGAGCTCTTAATTTCGAAGGTGGCTTCTGATATGGGACTGCTCTGGTTGCAATGGTGGTTTTAGTTGGTTGGCTATGGTGGTGAAATTGATACCTGAGATAACGTTTTGACTGACGTGTATATACGTACAATGTTACATTCCTGGTCTAGCACATTTGGTCGGTATTGCGATAGAAGTGTCAGAAGTGATCCCATAGATTGTAGATACCAAGATATTATAGCACCTTATTAAAACACATGTGCCATTCAGTATGAACGACTTCTGTTCATTTGCATTTGTTCAAACTTATAAAATGTCAATGAATTTGATCGTAAATGACATTGGGTCAGCATTTCTGTTTTGATGTGCAATGCATTAGATAAATAAACAATCTACTCATATAGTATGGTAGAGACTCAACCCTTTTGGCGCCCAAAGTTAAATTGTTGGTTGTAAAAAGTTGTAAATAATATATTTTATATGTGTTGCAGAAAGATAAGTCCACAATCAGATGCCGCATTATGATTTTCAACAAAGACAAGGTAAATATTGTAGATCCAGACCAGCCACCACGTCGGAGATCTGGTGTCTGACTAGGCTCTACACTAATTGCATGACATATATTTGAAATGATTACTTTACCATGAAATCTGTGACATGTTCAAATGCAATGTTTCCAACCTGTTAGCTGAAGTGTGACCCTAGTGTTCGTAATATGTTTAGACTGAATATCTTTCAACAGCATTTATTAAACACCTTTCTCCATAGATACACATTTTAACGTCTCTGTAAGCAGAGGTCATTTGAAAAAAAGGCAAATGCAGCATCTGCTTATTATAAGCAAATGCTTCATAACCATATGGAGACGATGAAGGGTTAGCAAATGCTGAAAGAGACTGATGCAACTCGCCTGGTGAGTGATTTATACAGTTGAAGAAACGCTAATCCTTATAAATGGAAGAATGTACTGTTCTGGAACATGCCATTTTTGAATATTTGATAATAAGTGTTAAAAAGTCCGGTGCAAGATCAGAAGCCGGGTGTACATATTGTGTCGGAATATGAAATTATATTATTTGGAGATGTAGAAGACATAGTAGTAGTACTGATGAGATGAAAACAGTTAGCGACCTGACAATTAATATACGGATCAACTTGTTGCAATTAACCTTGTCCTGTCACGTCTGTTCGGTCTGACAATCTTTTTCGAATCGCTTGCAATCTGGTAAAACTGTTGTCTGAGGGCTAAACAACTTTGATCCGGCGTCAAGTTAGTCTGATCGGGATCAAAGTTGGTTGGCGAGATTACTTTAGTCGCGATTAGCAGGATAAGGGCTAGCCCTCAACACTTCAAAGAAGCTCATTTTAGTGCCTCTGTAGTAGATGTTTATTGAAATCATTATGGAAAAAGGAGCATTTTCTCGTTATGATAAAATTTCCACAATGCTTTTAACGCAATGTTTCCTTTTGCCTATAAATGTTTCCTATTTTCAGATTATTTCCTGTGGATACGTCTTAACCTTTTCTGCGCCAAATTTAAAATTGTCGGATGTGATTCGTTTCAGATAAAGTATTTTAGCGAAATAAATCTCCGAGACGAACTGATATTTTTTGAATGTTCCGACACTGTTACAACGGGACTAAAATCTGTTGCAAAACAGTGCAGTCCTAGATCAGACGCCGCCTTATAAGGCGGCGTCAGATCTGGGACTGTACTATTATCAATGGCGCATTTAGGCGACTGCGGCGGTGAAAGAGTTAAACTATATTGGCATTCAACGGTAGCGTTTGAAAGAAACCAAGACGGCAAAAATAAGCTGTGTTTGGTAGATACTCGGCAGCGTTAAATGTTTGAATTACATCTCTTTTGTGTTGATGATATGAGACTTCAATCATTTACCTCATACTGGCGAATGTTGACGCATCTTTAACAAATTATTTTTGAAAATAACATGGAAATGGAGCATTTGAACATATGCTCCATTTCCCATCATATTTATGTTCCAAAGCACTCAAAATATCAATGTTTTCCTGACCTGAAATATCTCTCTTTTTAAAATAAATATAGCATACGATGAAATGATCTTTAAATGTCACGGAATAAAAAAAGATAATGCTAAGTAATACACAATTTACTTCGTCGGTATGCCATGCAAAAAAGATGTAACCGTCATTTTCCAAATTGGCACTAACGCAATTTAGCTCGACATTGGCGCTATCTTCTGACGTTTATCTGATACGAATAGTACGTAAATCAGCGCGTGCCTCGTCTCGACCTGTTGGATAGCAGAAAACATGAATGCTGTCGACAGCCTGTCTACCGATTAAAGGCTTGTTGTGATAACCTTTGGTGCAACTTATGCTGACACTTAGCTCAATATGCTTGAGGTATAGCATATTTACCCTGAATGTTGACATAGTCCAACACGAGTTTGTATCGTTATTATTGCTCGAAGACGGCGCAATCGACGTGGTATAAATGCTTTTCTTTACCGTTTCAACGATACCGTAACAAACAGTAAGTGGTCGTCTGATATGGCTCCAAACTGATGATAAAATTGATATCTCGGTTTCTAACACGTTATATGGTATAGAATAGCGTTTCTTCAACTATAGTAAGTTAATAATAATTGTTTCATTATAGTTTGCCTTAGTTTCGCTTTGTTGTAATGAAGTTTTGTTTAACACTGATTAACATGTATCAATACATTTGGACCATCCAATCGATTTCCCACTATTTTAGGTAAGTTCCGTAAACTTGGGGTCAGGTGAAACGCAGATGTCTTAAAAAAGCGCAGTTCTTATTTATGAATGTACGAGTATAACTTATTATATTCTGCTCATAAATCAAACTTGAAGTAGTCTGATTATAGAATACTAAATTTAACTTTCATGAACGAAAATTCACTCCGCCTCTCATTGTTTATGTTGTTTCCATGGCATCGGTATTAAGAATGCGATTTACAAATAATATAAGTTCATTTGCATAAATGTTCACCTATGTGACGTACAAAGCATTAAAAATAAAAGGAAACTAGCAATGATTTTCTGATATATAGATGTGTTTGGGCTTTCACACTTGACATACTTATTGTCAAGATGTATTACATGTATGCTTAACTTGTTTTCCTATATTCTATATTAGACTCATTAACAATGACATAATAATTAACCGTCTGACATAGCATATGTGTAATTGCTATCATATTCGAACATACTGTAACTTATAAAATTGACGGTTTTACTGGTTTCATTTCGATTCGCTGCCGGTTTGATATCGGTTTAATATGGCTCACAAGTCGGTTCAAAACTATAAGAATAGAAATCATGACAACTTGGCCTGAAAATTTAAGTGGCATCAATATCAATTGTTCGCCAAGGTTTCTCACAAATTGCATGTTCAATAAAGTGTCTGTTGTGAGTCAAGAGATATCATTACAATTTAAGGCTGTAATGTGGTCTTTACGTCAAGTCTGGTTTTTTCATGATAGCAATAACCAGCATTAGGTCATGACAATCTGATTGAAGAAAACTCAGATTTCAAATAATCAAAATTGCATACAGTCAAATCGCGTCATGTCCAAATGGTCGGAATGCTCTATTAAGTTCGAAATACCCGCTGTTAGAATCAATAT
Source organism: Macoma nasuta (assembly GCA_032359355.1). NCBI lineage: Eukaryota > Metazoa > Mollusca > Bivalvia > Cardiida > Tellinidae > Macoma > Macoma nasuta. The sequence continues at coordinate 172 of JAULCE010289735.1, read as the reverse complement.
TTCCTTGTTATCTATACTACCAAATAAATGGACTCGATTTTGTGTCGGATTTACCGCTGATATCAGAAAGAGTACAGAGAAAACACTGTTACCGATTAATAGAACAGATATGACCATTAGTAATTTTGCATTCCAAACTTTATAAAAGTGTCGTGTTCTTTCGAAAAATGGG
>JAULCE010289513.1:0-10723 GCA_032359355.1 Macoma nasuta | reverse complement strand
ATTTCCATAATCAAGATGTATCAGTGTACCAAGTTAACTGTCTCTAGGGCATATAGTTAAGAACATATGCCCTGGACAATAATTTCATATTATTTGGGGCCAAGGTCAAGGTCACAGTGACCTAATTGTTAAACATGACACTTCAGCTCGCCATGATGCATCCAAATACCAAATTTGGTGTTTCTCGGTCATGCTGTTTAGGATTTATAGCTCGGACTCAGTTTTTCTAATATATAGGTCATAGGCATTGGTCAATGTCACCGTGATATAATACTTGAACATGACAGATCGCCTTATCTAAGATGTATCAGTGTACCATGTTTAATGTAACTAGGGCATATAATTAAGAAAAAATGGCCTGGACAAAGTTTTCGTATTATATTGATCAAAGATCAAGGTCAAGGTCATTACTACCTCGATTTTGAACATGACACTCCGGCTCACACAAATGCATCCACACATTAAATTTGGTGTTTCTAAGTAATGCTGTTTAGGAGTTATAGCCCGGACAAAGTCTTTCTACTATATAGGTCAAAGGTCAAGGTCAAGGTCACAGTGACATAATACTGAAACATGACAGACTGCCTTCCTAAGATGTAATTGTGTACCAAGTTTAATGTCTCCAGGGTATATAGTTAAGAAAAAATGACCTGGACAATATTTTCATTTTATATGGGTCAAAGGTCAAAGTCAAAGTGATTTATATTTGGTACATGACATTCCGACACTCCAGCTCAATAGGATGCATCCACACTTAAAATTTGGTGTTTTTAGGTTATGCTATTTAGGATTTATGCTCCAATCTTAATTGTCCTGATGACCCGCGACGGACCGAGTGACCGAGTGACCGACCGAATGACGGACCGACCGACAGACAAGGTGATTACTATATAGCCCACACACCGGGTGGTGGGGGTATAATCATTTATATTATAGATACGGTTATTGTTATATAGAGAAGATAAGTAAATGCATAAAATTTCTAGCAAAATGGTTATAACTATGATGTATCAAATTGATTTCCTGATAAGATGCGAGCTTGAAAGATCTGTGTTTTATCTTGCTTTGTTTGCGCATTTCCATTTGGCATCATATGGCTTACTATAGAATTAAACTCAGCAAAATACTCTACCCTGTTACTGTTTTATCACACAATTTTTCACATAAGTATTCAAGCATTCACTTTAACAGCTTATTTGTATGACGCGATACAGACCAGACGATGCTATTCTCAATTTTAGTGAATTTCATGTTTGGAATAAGATATTTATTGTCATTTGATTTCTCTGCATTTCGCCACAGGGTCGATACTGCTGCAAAACTCATAAACATGTTTCCGAGCAATATTTTAGACAAAAGGTCGTATGCTCTGTATTAATCATGTGCGCGTTTTTACGCAGTCATAAAAGTTCCATTTCCATCAATTCTATGTTTTTAGTAATTTCCTTTTCTGTCAGTTAAATTGAAAAAAATATGCCTTAATATAGTTTGATGCACTTATTTGATTAACTGTTATATCAATAAATGAAATGGAATTATATAAAAAATATATATTAATAGTATATGCAATCGTACATATTAAGCAACCGGTTAATATCTATTTAGTTAGAAAGATATTAAATTCCATTGTATGTTAGCGATGTTTTTGTTAAAATAGCTATGGTTATCACGATTTGGGTTATAAAGAGAGCACGGAAGTACATATGCATAAAATAAATTTCTAATTTGTATATTATACATGTCTTAGTCCCTTGCTTACACAAGACATGTCTTTACAATAACAAAACATCCACATTGAAGATTGAAGATTGAAAACAGCGAGAGAAGGACCATTATTTCGCAACAAGCGTATGCTCAATTTTCTACAACATTTTTGAAAGTAATTTGATACAGATCTTTTAAAATGCATATGCATTTGATAAATTAAAAAAACATAACTTAAACACGATAACACGCCTGGTAATCAATTGATCTACCTCTTTAGTATGATGAGTAGAAAAAAATACAGACTGCTTCCGAGGTGGAGGTATGAAGCGGATGCGTGGGGTAAAAGACAAGGACTCATACTGACAAATTACTTTACATGGCCAATCGATCTGCTTATAAGTATAAAGATTTGTGCATGGCACTACATTGCCTTTTTATGAAAAATGTCCTTAATAATAACGAACAATTAAAGAATCTACTTACCTCTACAATTTGTTTTCGTTTATGACACGCATCCGCGTCATAGCTCTACCTCGGAAGCAGCATATACACTTGTTTCTCCGCCCAGGATCAACACGGTGTTACTACGGACGTTCCCTGAGCAAACGGACCGTCCCGGACTACCCCGGATTGAAAAATCTTCCCGGACCGCTCCGGATGAACACAGATCACCATGGCAGTTTCAAACAGTTTAAAATTGCCGTACCGTGGTCCTGGACCACCCCGGATCACGAACCACACCGGACCGCCCCCGGATCACCCCGGACCCCGGATTAACAAAATTATAAGTCCAGGGTGGTCAGGGAGCTTGGTGTGACAGAAACTTAACCACTTGCATATCGACGGTTTCCTATTAAATCTATGTCTGTTCCATTTGTTTTAAAAAACACACGTGTGTGGTAATAGAAAAAAATACCGACGGTTTCACCTCAAATTGCAAAATTGCCATCTGCTTAAATGACGCTTACGTGTTTTTGACAAACATCGATACAATCCAAAACCACGTAAGTGCCAAGTTGCCAAAGTACCAGAAACGTTGTTTTTTAAGAAAACCGACGGTTTTGTGCCTTCGGAAGTGTTTTGTAGACATTGTGTTTCAATAAATATAATTCAAACGTATTATGAGGCGCAGAATGACATCTAAATCCTGCCCTGACATAAATGACAAGGTTTGATGCTAAACTCTTGTATTTAATTTGCGAGTGTAAGTTATCGCTAGATAGATTTTTTCTAGTTATTTATTTAGCAGGCACTCATACCGGAATAAGACTAAAGTGTAACATTATTTACAAGAATGACACATTTCACGGTCATTGATGTGCATTCATCTTGACTGATACATCAAGAAATCCATCAAAAAAGACCTCGTCTAAGTAGCATGTCACATTAAACCGTTGTTTTTAAAGAACGGTTGAATCCAGTCAAAAATTGCTGATCAATATCAAGTTTCTTCTTCAGAACCAGTATAAGTAAACATTAATCGTTATTTTGTCAGATTTATCATGTACGTATTGTCTTAATCAACATATTGTGTCTGTTGTAAAACAAATACACTTAGGACTAGTGCAGCTGGATGCAATGCACATGAGCGAGTTTTATACACTTAATAATTGTTGCTCAAAATCTCTTTAATTGCTTGTTTGTCTATCAGACAATCATGCTGGTGGAACATTGCTTCTCTCGATTCTCTCAACCGTACGTCGAACGTGTTTGCCTATTTGAGATGAGATGAGGTGTTTTTGTACATCAGTTAGATTATTTCATCTGAGTTATTTTATAGTTATTTTCAGTGCTTTGATTCAACGTTGCAAAACAAATATAAACAGTAACAGTTAATTATTTCAATCTGACTTATGCAATATTGGAGTGATTTTGTGTATAGCAAATTGGTTCATTTATGTGTATTTGATACTTGAATTTGCAGTACCACGCGGCGCAATTAATGCAATTACGCTGTTACGTGCATATTACTGAGAAGTCGGTGAGTTCAATTGGATGGATTGTTTTTATTTTTGTACTCAATTTCTAAATTTCTAAATTCAGAGTGGACAGTTCTCTATTCCACGTTCCGGGATCTAGAAAGATGACGGTAGTTGCCTGCCTTAGAACTTGTTATGACAATCCATTTGACATAAGAGAAGAGTTTCTATCGTCACTGCGCTCTGGAAACCTGCTATAAGGTGTTTAGCTGACAATTGCCAGTTTGGGCAATACATTTCAAAGTCATTTCTGTTTGCAAACCGTGTTCTTATGATATGATAGTTAAAGAAGAATATGCCCCATTACTTGTCGGTGCCTTGTGGTAACATTGATCAGGGCTGTATTTTCTCGATAGCTGATATTGACATCTGTTTTCTTGTGTTGGTGCATTACTTTGCCAGTTGATGAGGAGGAAATCTACAATGTTCAGGTATTCACTGCAATGTCACTCCGCAGGTGCAGCTCAATCGTTGTAGCGCAGTGGATATTTGAGGAGCTTAATCATGTGTCACGCCTGACATACTGACAGTGCGTACAATTGTGAAGACGCTAACGTGCTTGCCCTCTTTTTTCAAGTCTTGAACCGTGTTCTGGTTCTTGTTGATGGTGAAGTTGCTCACTTCGACAAAGTATTCAGCGAAACTGATTGCTGCATGTTTTTTTTTCAACAACAGATATCCATATTCTTAAAATGTTGTTGAGCTCCCTTTCCCCCTAGTTTTTGTAGTTTTGTCCCTTTTGCACAAAGCAAGCCAGCGACAGAGACTAAAAGCGAAAGGTGATAAGCACTTATCACGCATCACAATGTACTTGACTCATCAAATAGCCCAGTTTACCAATATTAGAAGTTAATATATCAATAAATGAAGAATCATTTTTAACATAAAAGATCCCGGGGAAAATATTGTCAGATGTGTGTCTCTGTAGCATATTGGCGGATTATACACATGGATTTCCAAGCACAAGAAATAATGTTCAACTCATAAACTGCAATGCGTGACGTTTTACATCGGTGAAATGTAAACTCAGACATATATATTATGCCAAATATGGTTGCGCTGTTTGAAAAAAATATTACTGTGAGATCCATTTGTAATATTAGAAGTATTCTTAAATTTTCTTCATAACAATTCAAAACAACAGAGGCCCAACATTTCTGCTTATAACCGATACATTAACAACGTGTTCTGTAAAGATCGATATTGATAATAAGGAAATGTTAAATGTGTATGATATTAACTACTGGTATATCTAACTGTGAAATGTTGAAGACATAATTTGTACAATTTCGTTTCATTTGTCTGTAAAAATACATTTTTCATTTTATAACAAGAAGCTACTGTACATGTATATAGAAAATAAAACGTGGCCGGTCTTTTTATCAATCCCTTGCTCTTGAAGGTATCTTTGAAGAATCATTCATTCTAGTGTAATGAATCAATAATAACAAAAAGACGAAAAAGATCATTCCGATCGATGATTCACAAGCTTTTCTGTCTAAATAGATGATTTGATCTCATATGGAAATTTAAGCGTGGTCCCTTTTGACACAGATACGTTTTTGTATTATATTGTATTTGTATTGCTCTCAAATATTTTACAAGACACCAGTTTTGTAGGTCTTGGAATTAAGCACAATGGGTGTACACCTGGGAAAAAAGGAGGACAACGGGTTTTTGACCTTTCCTTCTTCAAGAAAGAGATAAAGTATATAAACGTTTATCCAACCAGTTAAAGAATTCGGAATGTTTTTCAAGAAGGTAGTGTTTAAAGCAGTCATAAACAATAAACCGCTAAGAACAGCGACTTATAGGTCTGTTCAATGAACGTTAAAAAATTCACACGAATATTTGCTTTTTATTTCAGAGTATTTGTCTTCTACAGGTAGATCTAATTGTTCCGTAGGCCCTTCGTAAGCCAAACACGATTTGATATATTTCTTGCTCCAAAAATATAATAAAAGCCCAATTTCGGCACCAGTTATTAATCATCAACACTTCTTCTTATCAAACACCGGAAACATTTGAGCAGTTTTTTTTTGTTCTCACCTAGATATTTTCAGCTCTTTTTAGTACAAGTTTTGTATCAAACGAGTGTACGAGTTTGCATTTGATGACTGTGAGACGAGCATTAGTTGGTATCAAGCAGGCGTAACATGGAATATTTCTAACAGGGATGGCACGATGCCACTTAATTGACATGTTTTCGTTCCCATTGGTATATATGGATATGTTTACAAGTAAATCGAAGACGACAGGAAATTGTTTCATGCTCATACCTAATCGTATGCATCGTTTCTAGAATGTGATTGACTTTGCCAGATTAAACGTGTATTACATTTATGCCATATTTGATCGCGAAACTGCTGCCAAATGCCATTAACCTCTACGATAGAATCTTTAAACATGTATGCCTCTATTACTTTAGTAATGTCAGCAAATCATTTTACAGCCACTTAAAATAGAGTTCTTTATGGTGTTCTCAATATAAACGTAATTTCCAACTTTATCTATTATTATGGCGTGTACGTTCAAACCTGTTTAAGATTTACTCCTAGTTTTATTGGCTAAACATACAGGCACATATTTTACAGTAAACACACAGGCGATAAGAAATGTTCTATAGAAATGTATTGATAACATCTTTCATTAAAACTGCTTTATTGACCGGAAATCGTGAGAGATGAAACAATCGCCTGAGCACTGTTAAACAACCTCTATTCTGATGAAACTGCCGGCAGTATTTATTTAAGCCTTATCCCGTTATTCAATATTGTATTTATGATGGCTACTTTTTTCAAACAGAGTGTGGCTAGACTGGACGTCGATTAACTCAGCGCCTGCTGCAGATCAAAGCTGTTTGACACAACACCAAAACCAAACGTGCACGCGACTAAATGAATTCGGATGAAGCTAAAAGTTTCAGCGGACAGATATTTGTGCAGAAGACCATAATCGCAGCGGGGCAAGAGCTAGTATCGGCTCTATAAAAACAAACTACAAACAGTACAAATAAGTTTAAAAGCATTTTCACCATCATGGTACCATTGCAAAAAGTACAGTGACATTTATAGTGTATGATAACTCCAAAGTTGAACTTTGTGAATGAAAACAAAATAGTTCAGTGAAGCTGGACATGCCTCGTGTACAGAACACCGGACAAAAAAAAACATCAAGTAGAGTTACTTGAAGACAACTCAGTACTTAGCATTTTAATCCCTTCACTGCAGCCCATGTGCAATATTTCGTCTGCTTTATTTTAAACTTCACAGATTTACTTATCTTTCGGCAAAAATATTGACAGAGTGTCAAAATGCTTGGATCCTGATGTGACGCCAAGTTACTCGGCGTCTCATCCGGGTCTAAGCTGTTGAATATGACACTATGTTTCGGGATAGGCAGTGAATGGGTTAAAGGGACATTGTTTTCGTGAGGCTTTAGTAAAGATTGAATTGCTGTTAAATTTCTGAAATGAGACTTTATGTTCATATTCTCTGGCACATGTAATGATTATTTGCAAGAAAGAAAATAATGTGATAGAAAATAAATCATTTAAGCCCTGTTCATAATTAAGGTGTTTTATCACCGTGTCTTAAACGTAGCGCTATAATCACAGTCACTTTGTCATTTTACACCAATGCCGACAACATTCCTATTTTCACTCGACAATGGTGTGCCCTAAAATCATTCTATGCTTCGTTTTAAGCGAAACGTATTATACAAATGTGCATTTATGTAAAACGATTGTTTGAGACAGCAGTAGAGATTGCTCGCTTTGTAAAACTGATATGAAAATAAAAGATCTATTGTCAATAAATGTACTGCTAAAGTGTGAAGTTAACTGATGCAACGAACATGTTTGTGCACTTTCTAGACATTTGCAATGGAATAGGATTGGCGTACTTATTGTTAAAGCTTACAAAGTGCGTATTTTATCTTAACACTTAAATTAGTCCTTATGTATCAGAGTGTAATACATTTGCGGATGCAACACATATCTCATAAACACCTTTAAATACCTTTACCACAAGGATATATGTTTTTCTTTAAAAACGTTTTTTTAACTTATGAACTGATTTTTGAAAACTTGGCCGTTGACAAGGAAGATGCAAATACTATATTCGCCATGCGCGACTAAAATCAACAATAAAAAGTGTTGTTTAGAAACGAACGCCGACGTTCTCAGTAGGAGTTTCAGACGACTTCAGTGTCTGCAACAATATTTAGTCCTATGATAGCGAAATCTGAAAGACCAACGCTCATATATTCGCCTTGATCCTAATTTTGTTACCGTTATTTATCTAATGTAGGTTGCGGACAGATATTTTGAAAGGTATGTACAATAAGGTTAAACTCATGCAAATAGATGAACATTCAACGTACTGATCATATAGATATGAATCCTGACTACTTTTAAACAATCGTTAAGTTTACATACCGTATATACTCGTGCAGGTTTCTCTTCCGACATGCCTTAAATCGTAAGGCTTATTTTCTAAAGCTGTACATAAAACATGTGCCACCGAATGAATTTGAGAGTTAAGTGTAAGGATTTAAGTTAAGTATTACAAATGAATGACGTATATATGGGTGAACTCTTGTTTGCAGAATCTATACCAGCCCTAGTTTCTTGCTGTTTGGCTAATATCGTATTTAAATGGAATGCTACAATAATGGTCGTTAGATCAAGTTAATAAATGTTTCCCAACGGAGGGTCATAATGTACTACTAAATGAGAGTTATAGATAACAGTTTTCGTCTAGGGATATGTTGGCCTTTGTTCAAAGGAGCAGCCACTTACCGAAACAAGGATTCATTTATATGTGATTCCAATCTATAAGCGCTTTACATATATCCCTAAAGTATAGGTTTTTATGAAGCGGTATACATTATTAAGCACACACACATAAACTTATTCAGGAGAGTGTATTTTAACCCCTTTCTTTCATAGAAATATATTGTCCCGCATTTTGCAATCAAAGTAGACCCGTATCAGACAGCTTCTACAAACGCTGTTTGGTCAGGGTCTATATTGTTTGCTTACTGAATACTCTAACATATATTTTTACATTAAAATACCTTGCATTTTGTGCCACCCTAAACACATTGTATATCTAATACTCACAGTAGGCGAAGTCAACACAAATATATTAGGGAAAGTGTTAATGAAAGCAGTGATTAAGTTTCAGTCATTCAGTTTTATCATTTTAAATATCATGAGGTACAAAACATTCTTTTACGACTATGTTGCATTATATCTATCGAGTTAAAACACAAACGCAGCAATGTTCCTTTTGAATCTTTTAAATCGACATCTCACAAGACTAGGAGGACCCGGGAGAAACAGTTGTGTCCGTTTACAACGTAGCATCACATCTAGGATCATTATTTTATAATCATTCTATTTAAAGAGAATTGGTCAATATAAGTTGTTTTTTTACAATTTATTACAGTATTACCTTAATATTGTAGACATTATCCGCATATTTTGACAACTTTATCACAGTAATGTTAGACTGATACACTTTTAAGAATAATGATTCATCTTGTTATATATGAATGTCCTGCTAATTTTGTATGACGTTTAAGTACAGAGATGTGAATACTACCTGTCCCATCTATATGCTTACACGACTTAACTTAACGCAAATAATTTGAAATCAATTACATGTTTCTGATGTATAAATATATGTATTGCTAGGCGTGCAGGATTGATAAACTATTTTGTGTAAAATCAAAAGCCGACTTTCTTGAAAATAGAATAGGGTGTAGTTAATAAGTCAGCGGTTCAGTCATAAAACTCTACTGGAGACAGAGCTCGTTATCTCAAACTCGGTTGATATTAATTCGTGTTTAATTGAAAATAAAAACCTAAATCAAAACATAGATCTTGTGTGTTTGTTGATAAGGTTTGAACTAAGGGGACTATTTTCATGTGTTCCTATTGCCCGTTTTTTTGTAGAATTTGAGCCTCGGGTTATTCGAACAAATTAAAATATTCCGGCAAACTTCGACACAACGAGAGTCGATTGTATATTGTTCATTACATAAATGTGCAACGTTATTGATGATACGAGAAACAAACGATCTTATTGTGAGGTCTGTGATTGTCAACACTTTTCACTCATTGGGAAAATCTCATGAGACGTCAATCATGCTGCGAATGTTTCTGCTGATAAGTCTTAACCTGTAACCTAATACAAGCAAGTATTGTTAAGCTCATCCCTAATAAAGCATCAGATGAAAACACTGATTACATAATGAAATGCCAATATTGAAAGATTTGAAAAATACTGTAGAAATACCTGCTTTTTCCAAATTACGACCACACGCTCCATTTCCCCCATTTGTGTTTAAATATCACTTACTAAAAGGTGTGAAAAGGGCGTTTCTATGAATCTGTAAAGTTATATCAGCGTTTTTGTTCCATTTGAACCGTTCCGTCGGAAATTTTATCGTATCCACTTTTAAACAACTTTGAACCTTGAAAATGGTGCAGTCACAGATTTCATTTTCCAATAATGCGACTGATAAGGAACTTCACTTTTTGCCATATAAACAAGTCTTACTAAATAGGTATCGGAGCGTATAAATGTATTCCTGCATTAAAATATTTTCTTTTCGCAAAAATATTTCATCTGAAACTTATCGCATACGACTGTTTTAAATCCGGCGGCGAAAGGGTTAAAGGCCGTTACAAGCCGTGGAGTACAGTACATGTCGGATGTCCTGGTCTAATAGTTTGAATTGCCAAGCGGTTGAGATTATACAGGTTCAGAGATTAGGTTAGAAGCGCAAATGCTAATGTCATTATTTCGCAACCAGACCCAATGTTCTGACCATTTATCATAATCATTTTTCTAAGACGATTTTCATGAATGATTACAACATCAGGCTTGGGAGAGAGATGTCGAAACAGGTCGAAGAAATTAAACGATAAACAAGCTATCTTAGTAAAATCTTGAACTTTTGTGAACATTTCAACAGCAGATTTCTCTTTATTTACAAAATATACTTCAATGAAACTTTGCATGCTT
>JAULCE010289402.1:0-10723 GCA_032359355.1 Macoma nasuta | reverse complement strand
AATGTGATCTGCTCAAATCATCAGAATAATGAAAAGGTAATACGTTTCCGCCACTTACAATCTCAGTTCAAAACTTTCAGTAACGAGTTAAAGCTCTGAGTTGGACCATTACTGTTCGTGTAAATATTTTAAGTAACATATAAGCCTCAAACTGCCCATTCTGTAAAATATTGGAGTGTCTTCGGCGCTCCGCGCCTCATACACTCCAATATCTTACATAATGGACAGTTTTCGGCTTATATCTATTACAGATTGATCGAAAGGAAATCCCGAAGGAACTTATTCATCCTATTTTCTTAGCGAAAAGGTTAAATTCAATTAAACTGGATAAATGATGAACATTTATCTGGCAGATACATTGCAGTCTAAAACATGTAGTTGTATGCATGTCGATTTCATTTTGACTATCACATTATAAAGTAGCATACACTTTATTAGAATGAAAAAAAAAACACTTAAAATGGGAAACAATCTAACTGCTAATAACTACCGCATTGATAAAATAACTTCAGGCAGGCAGATTTCATCGAAATTACGACAGCCTGATACTGAGCATTTGATATTATTTCGACGTCCCATGATTTACAGAAATATCCTCCTTGGCCACAAACATAGGTCATCGAATAAAATAACTGATCTCTAAATGTTCTCTAACTGTAACTGCCTTGCCATAATTGGGCGGCCTTCTTAAAAAACGGTCCCTTTTGTCATTGCAAGGACAAGCCTTTTTAGTCTTAAAGTTTACCTTTAACCTCAATTGGTGACCTTGACCTGGTAGGTAGAGACCTGGTTATTTTATACAGCTCGTCAGCTTACGACAGTGAGCAGACAGTTGTGCCAAGTTTTTTGAGATTCCTTCCATCAGCAAGGAAGTAACAGCCCGAACAAGCTTTTTTAGTCTCAAATTTGACCTTTAACCTCAATTTGTGACATTGACTTGGTATGTAGGGACCTGGTTATTCTATGCGACACATCGGCTCATGACAGTGAACAATTTTGCCAAGTTATATTATGAGGTCGGACGCTCGACGGACGCATGTACGCACACAAACACTCATTCACTCAAACAGACATTAGAACGGCTTTGTGTAGCTCATTCACAGAGGGCTCATCCAAAATGGTTAAAAACCAAATAAGCTCAAGGACCTAAGAATGATTATGAATGCAATATAATAATACCAATACATTCGTCCAGATGTATGGTTATTTTAGTGTATTTGCATCATTCGACATATATGTTGTATAAAGCAAAACAAAATGTTACATATGCATGTCGTTTTAACAATTACGAAAAGCTGGTTACGATATCAAAACGTCGAGTTACACGAAATTGAATACATGCTGATTGTTTGCGACCAAACATAATTGATTCATTTGTATAAGTTTATGACTTAAATGTACGATTGTCTACAGAAGACGTTGAAGAATAAACATGTAGAAACGTGTTATGTAAGCTTCCTATCTTTATTTTCTGAATAAGTCGAAAAGGCGATATTTCTTCTGGCACCAGCATAATTGTCCGACATAATAGCCATTCAATGTGTATATGCGTCTGAATAAGTCGATATATGATTTGATTGACAAGGTCGATGATACTACCCTAACCTTAACACCACAAACACGTTTAGATTCGTTTACAAGGAAAGCATCTGGTGAAAAGGACGAATATCTAAGAACAAGCGATGGTTTTCATAATATTGTAATAAGTATTGCACGGTGATATATATGCGGACGCCATTTCCGGTCTGACGAAGATGTTATGGCAGCGATTGAGGAGTAAGTTGACTGAATGGACCATTTTTTATTCAATTCTGGGTTGATGGAGCTAGAACACCACTGGGAGAAATGCATTATACTGGAGGGTAAGTACATAAGAAATAAGAAGTTGATGTCGACCGGAAGTTGAGTAGGCTGGTAACTTTCTGATTCGACCTCGTAAATGAAAAAAGACGGCTTAAAATGGGTCATACTCTCTTCTGTTATGGTTAAAGTATATATTATTTTGTATACACTTTGTAAAATAGTATTTTATATTTTTGATAAAAGTACTTTAAATATAAACAATTACAACAAAAATCTAGGCAAGGTTGACGATGAATTATTAATATTAGATGTGATGAGAAGCAACGATTTAGAGTATAAATATTCATGTTTTGTTAAGTTACATTAATTTAATATTCTCGTTCTTCATTGTGAACATTTCAGCCTTCTATCTTTAACGAAACGAAGACAGTAGTGCATTAATTTCTGTCTCAAATAAGAGTGTAACTGCATAAAATGTCCACGTCAATGAAGATAATATAAAGAAATCTTTATTCCGGTGTTCGAACATGTATAGACACTAATTATGAAACATGAGTGGGACATTTTCTATCTCAGAAATATATTGTTACGTCATTTATAACATCGGTAATATCTACTTACCCTGCTTATTCTCTTTCCTATCGACGAGAGCACCAACAGGTTAATTATGTTTAATGATTGCGCAGTAAAACGTCTGAAGTTTAAGTAATGTAAAAACGTATAACTGACTATAATCAGCTTAAAAGATATATTTCTTTGTTCACGAAAGTCAGAAATACATCATTCTGGTATGCTGTTACTTGCAGAAAAAGGCCGTTCGCTAACTTTGTAACAGTTTGAAACTATATAAGGTTCCTTTACCCTCTTTTCCACCTGCTTGTTTAAAAATCGCTCGAAATTAAAACATGGAATGAATGGGAAAGTTATCTAGGTGAATGAAAATACTAATTTTGAATGGCTTTGCAAACATTGTAGAAAATGGTAAATGCTCCATTTCACACAACGATTTCAATAGTTATCTGCTAGGCAGGCGTCAGAAGGCTCATCTATGGAGTAAAATGTGCATGATATATGATCCACACTTTTTGATTCGGTGATATCTATTGAACACACAAATAATAATGCATTTAAGTAGATCACTTTGCAAGTCAAAACGTGTAACCGGAGTGTCCACAGCATTTCCATTTTTCAGTGGACACTGTATTTTGAAGAGGGCTTATATCTTATCTATTTACCACTATGTTACATATACGCCCTCTTTGTTTATGGTTAACAAAACTCCAGACACGCTGATTGGCCGTTGTGTTAACGTTAGGATTACTCCCGTAGAGGAAGGCGTGACAGAGTGTACACTATTTGTATAAAAGTTTACCTTGATAATTTGGAATACACTGCAAGATGATTAAATCAGCAAATTTTATTTATTTTCAGGACACAAGTAGTTTTATCAGTTGCTTCGGTTGGCCAAAAATAACTGTTCGTTAGAAGAACATGTTGACGCCTGTAGCATATGTCTTCTGAATAAATGGAAGAAATGGAGCATTTGTCTAGATATTTACATTTTTCGGAAAATTGTTTCATTGTGGATAAGTCTTTTTATAGCATACGCGAAAATGGGCGACATTTAATGAGCTGTATCATACTACAGTAGTACGAAACGAGCGTAGGTAAGTATCTGACGATATGGATAAATATCTAAGCAAAAAAGTGCCACGTTTGAATTGAATTGAAAATAATACAGAAAATGGAGCATTTGCTATTGACGAGCACATTCTTCATTTCCCAAAACGTCGCCTTCAACGGAGGCCATAAATACGCTTATGTAGAGAAAAGGATTGACATCAATCTATCATCGGAAAAAGAGGTAGTGGAGGACAATGCAATTCGAATAGTTTGACATAACTAAGATGACTTGAACCTGTAATTCAATACCACTTTCTGTTTGAAACACTTGTCTCTAGGATGGCATGGTTTGTGTTTCTTCGTCAAACAGTACGCTCAAAACTTTACATATGATTTCGCTGATTGTCCCAGTTCCGAGTGGTTTGCTATTGACGTACTAAAGATGTAAATCTAAGAAAGTTAATTATAGCAGAGTTCGTCGTCATTAAATTGTATTAGGATAAAGATTTGTGTGGTAGTTACATTATGCGATATGAAAGGCATAAGCCCTTTCCTCCACAAGCTAATCTTAGACCTATCCAGATGGAAACTATCTGATAGAATTTCTAACATACCTGGGCAGAAATAACTACAATCGTTGTTTTATATTGTAATATTGAAGGAATGAGCAAATACTTCATTTCCCACACTTTTGTCAAAAGGCATCTTTTACAGAGTCGTCAATGGCATGTGGGCGACACTTATTATGACGTGAATAATACGACTTCAACTCGTAATATAATTTCACCTTCTACATGAAGCAGCTTTAGGAATGCATGGGCTGTGTCTCCATGTCTAACTACGGAATCATATTGCGGTCAAATCCATCTTCGCCCGGCGCCTTTTTTTAACAGACTTAATGGACGTGAAAAAAAATGCGAAAATGCAAGGTAGCATTTTCGCATTTTTTTAGTTGCCTCAAGTAGCATAGGTGAAAAAAACTCACGCGAAAATCGACGGTCAATTTTCGCATTTATATTTCAGGCTGACTATTGACTATTGAAAAAAAATGCGAAATTCCAACGGTTCATTATCGGGATAATCGGGATAACTTTTAACGATACTTCGCCTAGGATAATTCAGTTAACCGTCGAAAACAAAGTGCGAAAACGTACTGTTGCTTTTTCGCCTTTTATTCTCTCCATCAATAGTCAATAGTCGCCCCGAAATAAAAGCTAAATTGCACCGTCGATTATCGCGTTTTTTTTTGCACCAGTCCTACTCTAGGCATCAAAATACATGCGAAAGTGCAACGTAACGTTGCACTTTCGCATAATTTTTTTCGATGTTAAAAAAGGCGCCGGTCGAAGATGGATTAGGCAGCAATAGGATTCCGTAGTCTAACATATCGCTCTTAACTTTATATACAATTGCGCTGAACGTCTCAGTTTATAGTAATTCGTTAATGACGTACTTTAGATGTAAATCTAAGAAAGTTTATTCCAGCGTTCGTCGAGATTAAGTTGTATTAGGATATTGATTAGTTTGGTATGTATAGTGCGCAGATGAGAGAGAGATAAGTTAACCTTGTGTTTCCATCTTTATTGCAAATGAGGAATATATATTCACAGTCTTTGCATTGTCTGAAAAGCCCGAAAGTCTAGATTCTACTAGAAAGCTTGTCCGTGTCTTAGCTTTTACCCTCAATTCAGTGACAGATTAACAGACGGAAAACAATAAAAATGTTCACCCACGTGACTCTGATTTCAAATATGCATTCCTTGTCATATGAGTGTAGTGTCAAACGCACTATCAAGTGAAGGACATAACTATCTTTCTACATTGTTTGACTGTACCATTGTTAAGATATTCTGTTCTTTTCAGCGACATGTGCATTCGTATTGAGAAAACTCCGCGGCGATATTTTTTTATTCCGTTACATGGCCGTTGTTTTGATTACGTGTAGTCTGTTTATGTTTGTCCCCAAAAATAGGACAATGCGTACATGCTTGTTAACCCTAGATTATTACGGTAATAAAAACTATATGGAAAACGTTAACGTCATTACATTGCAAAACATAATTAATTAAAATGCATGTCTTATTTTTTCTATGCCTGTTTGTCTGGATGGCTAACTTTTGAACTGTCTTGGTGTCTGCCTATTTGTCTGGATGGCTAACTTTTTAACTGGTTGGATGTATGTTCTCTGTCATTGCTGCCTCGTAAACGTGTTTCTATCAAATGAAATTTTTATGTTGGTTATATACTTGAATTATAGATGTAAATCTAGATCTTATAGCGTCAAAGAGAATCTGTACAATTGAGTTTATTATGGAATATCAATTCAGTTTACTATAAAATAAATGTAGATTGAATAGATTGAGCTCGAGTTGTATATGTGCCTCCGGCTTAGGGGGAAGACATTCTATTAGAACAAAATAACTGTATAACTCCTTGGACAATTCCAGGATATTCTGCTTCCGGGTTTGACCTTTCACTATACATCTTCAGCTGAGACCTTGCTCAGCCTCTTTTTTCTCTCATTTAATGTTATTTCTCATCATTATGTTGACTTCCATTGAAAGGTTAATTTGAGTTTGTTAATTTTCATCTGGAGAGGTTTAGTGAAAGCGGGCCAGGCTTAATGTAAACATGCCTAATGTGGTTTTATAATGACATGCTTGTATTTAGAAAACATTTCTAACGAACAGTCACAAGTTTGGGGCTCGCGAGAAAAAAGTAGCGTTAAGATATCCGCATGTTACAAGTATAATGCTTTCTGTGTAGAAATGTCAGTTAGTCTTAAAATTATAAAGTGAAAAGGGATTTGGCATCGACCTCAGCTTGTGACCTTACTTCTTTGTACAGTATAACCCTATAAGTTACCAATTAAACGAAATGCAAATAATATGGAAAAATCACGCGTTTCTTGCCATTCCTGATTTTCTTCTACTTTTAGTGTTAAGTATTTATGGCTATATGAGACGCCGAGTAATTCGGCGTCTGATCAGTCTCCAAACTGTGTATAGGGGTAAATAATTACGTCTGTTCCACTGTAAGAATTTAGTCTTTAGCGGCACGTCGACTGGTCACTGTGACATAATAACTAGTTAACTAATTTAGAAGTTATAATGCAGAACGAAAAAAGGTCCGACTGACCGACCGCTTGACTGATGTATAAACCGGTCAATAAACAAATATTTTACAGCCCCTTCATGTTTAGCATATTTGAAGGTATGGTGATGCCTCGTTAATTTGGACACGCTGGTTGCCTAGAAATATTCTGGATTAACGAGATTTCCAGATAAACGAATTAACCTTTAAATAGTTTACCCCTTAATGCTGTTCTTTTTATTTTTTTTAAAAATACACATATTTTAAAACCTCTACATTTTAAAGGTGATTTTCCATTAAATATAGTATTCCAAACAGAGCAGAACCTTATCAGAGGATGTGCCCAGTATCCCTCTGACCTGAGCCAACACTGTTAGCAATTGAAATATGCAACCAAAAAACCATTTCGGGATAGCGAGGTGTCCAATTTAATGGATTCTGGATAAAAGAAACAACCCAAGCAAACATTCAATATCGGACCGAAGTCGATTTACATATCGGGCCGATATCGGTTTTATATGGAGCCGTCGGTGTGTAATACGGTGCGACATCGGGCCGACATCGGGTAAACGTCATTAATACATGGGTCACATATCTGATCCGGCCGCAATCCGATGATCGGCCAATTTTTTCCCACATCGGGCTGGCGGCCGGCCGACGATCGCACGGACAGCGGGGCATTTTGGAGCGTCGGGCGGCGGCCGGACAAAATTTAAGTCTCACTTATAATTTTATCCGACGTTGGGTCCGGAATGGAATCGAGTTGAGATCGGATCGAGATCGGATCATCATCGCACGGAGATCGCCCGGTGCTCGCCCGACATCGGGGCCATTGTACATGTGCCTGGAACAATCTAGGTGTGGCTAAGCGACATTTAAATCGGCCGGCGACCGTTCAATCGCCGGACGACCTTTTATGACCTTTCCCACAAATATTTCAAAGATAGGGTGAATAGGGCTGCCCTCCACAAAGAATTTGATAATCAAGGTGTGCCGGTACATGACTCGATCATTGGTAATTTTTGCGAATGAAAGACTGTGGGATCTATATATTATTTATATATCATTTTCCAGTCGGTGCGCAAAAATCATCTCGCGGAGTCCGGCAGGCGCCCGGCTGCTGCCAGGCCGATGCCCACCGGATTACCGTCCGGACATCGTACTATTCATTTAAATCTTCCTGCATCCTTGCAGCGCTCGGACGATAAGCGGGCGATAGCCGGCCGATGATCGGCCGACGCCGACCGATTAATTAACTGATGCATCACCCAAAAGTTTGCCGGAACTGACCGATTGCCGGCCGATCATCGGCAGATGCCCGGCCGGCGCCCTTTTGTCCAGTCTTCAGTGCCACTCATCGGACAGCGACCGGCTCCGACGTGTACAGTCTGGCTGATCCCTCGAGATCGGACGCATCGGCCGGTTGATTTGTGACCAGCCATTAGCCTCTTTTTCCATTTATTGATTGATTGATTTTGGGTTTCCGGCACCACAACACAATACAACTGTATTACAGCATTCTGATAACTTTTTGTAAAGATTGGGAAATACATCTTCTATCATTGCATGAAATAATGCCAAGTTTGTCACCTTTCAACTTATAACTGCATTAAATAACAAACAACAGAAACTCTTGACAACTTTAATGGTACACTGTATCCAAAGCAAAGACTTAAAAATTATAACAACACTCAACAGTAAGCTGCAACACTTCAATACAATTTAAGATATTAATAGATTTTTCCAAACCAACTTTATTTTACTTTAAAATTTGTAAAATTTCCAAATATCTAAATATTTAATTTTAAAGAAAGATCTATGAGAAAAATAAAAAAATATATATGCAAATGAAGTTCAATTAGAAAAATAGTCAACCAAAAACTTCGCACACACTACAGTGTTTTGTTCATGTCACCTTCACAATAACCTTTTAAAAATGGCGGCACTGGTACATGTAAGGGGGGGGGAGGTCAATCTACTATAGTAATAACATATAAGAATATGCTGAAATGTATATTATCCCTTGATGTCCTGTGCATGTAGATATACGGGTTTCTTGTACTGAGAGTAGGGACTTTAAGTGTGTTTAATTGCTATTAATTAATATTAAACCTTCAATTGTCTTTTATTATCTGATGCAAAAATAAGACTTCGGCCCGATATTGATCGAGCCGATATTGAGCCGATATTGAACCGACATCATAAGATTTTCATACAACCAAAATTTAATATTGATTGTTGTATACATATCATTAAATCACAGTTATTATGTCAAATGGTGAAAAAAGACGATAAATATGTATACCAAGAACCTATCCATATCGGCCTGACATCGGCAAATTTGCCGATATGCCTACTTTCACCCGACATCGGCCCCGATATGGTCATGTTTGCTGGGTCACTATATACTTATATTGTGTCGTTTTTCTTTATAGGAAAGAACTATTTGAAAAAATAATGGTATATGTGTCATGAAAATATATGCTTACGCAAGGGAAAGATAGGAACTCGTCGGTCATCGAATTGTTAATATGTCTCTTGGGAGATTAGTTTCGTCCTTTGCTAGGAAAGGCCTGATCAATGACCAAGGAAATTTATCTATCTTAATGGAGCAGCGTCGCGATTATTTTCTCACCTAATACGGCTCCTATTATTCCCAGAGTGGGTGATAGTATATTATTTATCCCGTTTTATTGGTGGGGATAGGAAATCTTTTGAAAACTTCAACGTGATTCGAACATATACATGTACATGAAATAACATTGTAGAGTGATTCATTTAACTTTGGACTCCATATACATGCTTCGAGACACATCTGTAGAATATTGCCTTAATGAGTAAATGTTCATTTTTCCACATTGTCAGTGTTTTCATAACCATTAAAAATTGATATGTTTCTCTCCCCTGGAAAATTATCCTATTCATATTTTACTTTCTACAAATAGCGTATAGAGTAAAAAAAGGGTTAATCTTATGCCTCATAGTTTTGTCTAGAAACCTAGTCTTATACATTCAATGCTTTACTAAACATTTGCTCCGTCAGGCATCGAATAACCACATCTTAAGCGTGAGACACTTATCACTGTTGAACCAGTGAAAACATATTAAAGCCTTGTCAGACGACGAATTGCGCGGCAAAATAACAAACAAAATGCACGTGTGTAGTATCTTAAAAAATGGACAGAACATAGTTGTTGTCCATTATAAATGGTTTTGCTTGCATAACGTTAGCGTTGAAATGGTAAAGGATATCTTGTGTTACCACTGTGCAAAAGCGGATGCTGTTCAAAACGTCGACACGAGTATTAATTAAAATACTATATTCCGATATTTCGACCATTCAACCCTTAGCCTGCTATGGAAATTGTCGTCTGCTAAAATTATCGTCTGCTTCATTTTTAATAATCGTTCGATTTTCTTAATTTTTTGTGAACCTATTGCCTGATCGACAAACAGCTTGGATTCAGATCAGACACCGAGTTTCTCGGCGTCTGATCTGAATCCAAGCTGTTTGAATAAACACCATAGTCGTGAATAGCAGGCAAAAGGTTAAATTCGTTTACTAAATTGCTAAAACCTCGCCAAAGCTCGTCTTTTTTTAACAATTTTAGAAAAACTCATTAAATAAATTTCATTTTGAATGACCACTCATGTTATATCCTCTATGAATTACATATATTTTCAGCATGGCATGAACACCATAACAATTCAGTTCAAATCTGCCACAGAATACGTACGTTCTCGGGCGAGTGAACAGAACTACAAAATCCTGCCCGAATGTATGCCGGCTGCGTATCACGGGGATTGCTGGGTCAATCTAATCCGGAAAATGCAGTGCTCCTTTAGTGTGGACTGGGGTCCTTCGTTTCCTACACAAGGAATCTGGTATGGACAACATCCATTTCCATTTATAAACTTAGCACACCCTGATAAAAAAGAAATTAGCCTCGTCACGCTAAACAAATGTATCACTGGCAAAGTATACATTACCCAATGGTATATTAACAGTTATTGTATGAGCTTAGCAGTTATTGTATGAGCTTTGTGTTGCTTGTTGGTAACGATTAAGCCACATTTAATATATGCAATAGTTCTGTTCAAGTCCAATTTTGTAACTAATCATTCCAATTCAGTTTCAAGGTATGATCTCTTTTGTTGCAATTACCAGTTCGTTACAGGACATTCGTACACAAAAAAGTGGCAT
>JAULCE010289291.1:0-10725 GCA_032359355.1 Macoma nasuta | reverse complement strand
TTTTTAGCAAGGGGCTAATGAAAGCCCCTTGCTTAAGGTATATATGCGGGTTCTCAAAACACTCACCGGTCAACGGTAAACCGAACAGCAACGGGTGAAATAGTTCCTCTGAAATAGTACAGAAGTGGAGGGTAAAAGTGTTCGTTTTCACTGGTTTAAATTTTCAAACACTAATTCGGTACATTATGGAGACACTCTTTTAAGATTTATTTTCTGAAATGAGATGAAAGGTGATTTTTACAACTTTATCCCTACACTCGATCACGCGGTGACCGCGTGGTGACCCCGTGGCGACCTCATGAACGGCGTCGCTAAGTCCGTGATATCAAAAACCAAGGCTCATGTCGGTTTTAAAATCGAAAGGATGTTCGGATTTAACATTAGCCAAGTGAACAATGTTCTGAAGTTAAAACAATTATTTACTCTCAGATAAGAACAGAAATGTGAAAAACGGTGTTTAAATAAGTGTTCTGATGCTCCCGTAGCAGTTCTAATGTTAAAAAGAAACGTGCATTGTGTTTGTCGTTTTTAGCCGCAACAGTCGGAAACAAAACGTAGTTTTTTTTATCCTTTCGATATCAACGATCTACGCTTCGACGCGCCATTTTTACCCACGCGAAAATAGTCTGCAGCTGAAACAACGCAAAGTAAGTATTTAAGCATGTAGAAAATTAATAATTGCGATGTAAACTTTGGGGACAGATTACACTAGACCTTATTACGAAACAGGTCAGCTGTAATGTGTTGAATATAGCGGTAAAGCTGTGTACAGTTGAAACAGTTTGTGGTCGACAGATCTCGCCAAGAAGGCGACGCCATGTAGGGCGGAGATATATTCTTTCCCTAACTGGATATCGCTGAAGTGTTGGTAGATATCTACTCGGTTACTTCCCTTTCGAATAATACTTCGATGAATATTGAACGCTTCGGACCCTGTGCCTTTCGGACCTGAAAAAAGACGATTGTACTCTGCTTGGGGCAATTCTCGATTATCATTAAGTTTTTAAAAAAATATTTGATTTGGTATTTGTACCCCTATGGCATTTCTTAAATAGTGTGTGCTTGTGACCATATTATTAATGGATAGAGATAAGTATGTTGAAAGGGAGATAATCCAAGTGTCGTTCAAAGGGGGAAGTAACCATATTTCAAGTATATCTGTGTAGATGTCTGCAGACTAAAGAATTGTTGTTCAAAAGACTCACCTATTGTTCAGCTGTTGATCATAGGTTTGAATTTGCATTGGAATTTCTGTTAGTTTGCTGTATAAATGTAATGCATGTTTAGTGCAATATAAATTTGAGAAAACAATGAACAATCGCAGTGAAAATAAAAGTGCAAGCTAGGATGTGCTTGAATGTAGATTGGGAATTGTATGCATTTGAAAATTGAAAATATGTTTGAACATGAAAATGAACTTTGAAGTTGAAATAGAGGAATCTTGAAATTTGAAAATTGAACTGAATGAGTTTTGAATCTTTCATATGGATTTGAGCAGAAATTGGATATGAAGTTTGATGCTGAATTGAACAGTGACTGACTTGAATTTCAAAAAGAAAAACCCACTCATGTGAAGTTTTGAACCAAATGCTCGAATCTATTTGAAGAATCAAAATGTCATTTAAGCTTGTTGAGTGTAAAATTCTATCAATCAAAGAAGCTTGTCAGTCAAACAAAAGTTCTAAATTCCCATTCTGTGTTTAGGTGTATAACTGATAAATTTGTACTGAAAAAACTTAAAAACAAATCAATTGTTTGATTTAGGAACCAAATTCATGTCGGTATATTTATAATTCAAATTTCAAATCTTAAAATTTTCCATACTGCACATGATTTCATAGGTTATAGAAATCAAGGCTTATTCCAATATAGCTTCTTTTTGAAGCTTATTATTTCTTTAAGTTCCAAAATTCCATGGTGCAGCCTTTAAAATGAGTTTCAATCATATTTGCTCAGCTGATTTCCATCAAGGTGGAGAATGTCTGCCTGCTGAAGCAAGAGGAAGACAGTGTGTTCCAAATTGTTTAATGTTTTTATTTACTGTACAAGTTTGCAGTTCTGCACAAGAAATAAACACTTGTGTTTTAAATGATATTCTTTTTGCTGGAAGTTACTTGTATTGTGCAATGTTGAGCATAGGTAGTACATCTGGATTTACAGATCCCACAAATTTGCCAAGGCATATAGTGTACAAAGGAAACAGTAGGCTAGCTGAAAAAAAGGTGGTCTTATCTGGTTTTTTAGAAGCCAATGCACAAATGGATGAGCATAATGTATTTAGTTTGGAGGCAGCATTTTGTAGGGCCTGCACATATGGTTCGAATTTCATTATTGTGATAAATGATATATCCCTCGGAATACATTATTCTGATTCAGTATTTTATGTATTTGACAGCCATTCCCGAAACAAACAAGGCTTGTGCTGTTCTAATGGTCTATGTGTGTTTGGATATGTATCAACACTTGATCTGTTAGTTGATTATATGAGAACCCTGACCATATGTCTGCATTTGACAGATTCATTAAGTAATACACAGTTTGATTTGTACACATTTGCCTTCAAATATGTACATATCTCTTCTCCACCTACAGTGTACATTCAAAATAATGGATATGAAATTAAGTGGCACAAGAACAAACGTAGACTTCCAGATCAAAGTTGTAATGTTGAAACTGTTAAGGCTAAAAGAATTAGGATAGGAAAGCATTTCAAATCTGTTGTAGATGATATTCATGTGAGTTCAAACAAAGAATGTGGTGCTGTTGATATGTTTGACATCGGTGTAAGATGTGATGGTGATTGTACAAATGTTGATGCCAGACAAAAACACGTTGACAACAGCAATTTGTATTGTAACAAACATACAACAAAGGCCTCTTCTGTAAAGCAGGTGCAATCTTTGCTCAAAGATAAAAGTTGTGAACATTTCATTGATGATGTTCATGTGAGTGAGTCAACAATGGAAAAACTGTATTCCTGTTTCTCAAATCTGGTTGCTTCTGGCCCGGACTATGTGTGTTCCTGCTGTACACAAATGTTTTTCAGACATTCTGTCAGAAATGTTGCTGGACTAATTTGCTCCCAAAAAGTTGGGGTTCCAAAGTATTTGACTGGTTTCAAAAGTGTTGATGGACATGAGTGGTTGTGTTTGACTTGCTGGTCAAGTATTAAAACTGGTAAAACACCAAATTGCTGGCTGCACAATGGTCTTGCTTTTCCATGTAAACCCAAAGAGCTTGCCTTAACCAATTTAGAAGAACGCTTAGTTTGTCCAAGGCTACCGTTCATGCAACTAAGAGAAATGCCAAGAGGGGGACAAATTAATTTAAAAGGAAATATTGTGAATGTCCCAGCTGATGTTAACAAAACAATTAAGTCCTTACCAAGAATGATTGATGAAACGGAAACAATAATGTTGAAACTGAAGCGAAAGTTGTCGTACAAGCATCATGTGGCATTTGAGAACATTAGACCAAATAAAGTGTTCGAAGCTGCAAGATGGTTAGTAGGAAACAGTGAATTGTATAGAAACGAAGGTATAGTTGTTGATGAAAATTGGCTATATGCGTGTAATTCAACTGATACAGTAGATGACGATGAAGTTTCTCCAAGTTCACAAAGCTTGGCGAGTTCTTCACTTTCCAAAGACAATTGGACAGAAGATGATTTTTCAGAAAGGCCAACTGGTAATCTTGATACATTCTTACAGTCTATTGATTTCAGAGAGTTCAATCAGGTTCTTTGTGTAGCACCTGCAGAAGGCAATTCTCCAATAGGCCTATTCTATGATATTCATTCTGAAGCTCTGTCATTTCCAACAATATTTTGTGGTGCTAAGCGGACTCAGAACTCTGAGCGTGTTGTTCCTCTCCATTACAGTACAATATGCAAATGGGAACTACGAAATGTTGACAGGAGGGCAGCAACATGTGTCCCAAACATTTTTTTCAAGTTGAAAAGATTGCAGATAAAGCAGATACGAGACAAAGTTACATTAGCTGTAAGGAAGTGCAAAACCAAAGGAAAGACTTTTACTGCTGGTGACATTCTTTCACCTGGGTTTGTTGATAAGCTAACAATGCAAAATGATGGGTACAGAGTACTTAGAACTATACGTGGGTCCCCCCCTTATTGGGAACAAGCAAAGCGAGATGTTTTTGCCCTGATTCGTCAACTTGGAATACCAACTTGGTTTTGTTCATTCTCGGCTGCTGAAACTAAGTGGGAACCTTTATTACGTACTTTGTCAAAGTTTGTTAAATCCAAAGATCTGTCATCAGAAGATGTTGGTGATCTGACCTGGCAGGAAAAATGCACTTTGATAAAGTCTGACCCTGTAACATGTGCACGGTATTTTGATTTCAGAGTACAGTCCTTCATAAAACATGTATTGAAAAACAAGCTACATCCAATAGGAGAAATTTTAGACTTTTTCTATAGGGTAGAGTTTCAACAGAGAGGTTCACCTCATATTCATATGCTGTTGTGGGTGAAAGATGCACCTGTTTTTGAAGTTTCAGCAGATTCTGATATATCTACATTTGTGGAAAAGTATGTCTCTTGTACCAAAGATGAATCAATGCCGCATCTGGTAAACTATCAAACACACAGACATGCAAAAACATGTCGGAAAAAGGGCAAAAATATTTGTCGATTCAGTTTTCCTGTTCCTCCAATGCCTCAAACAGTAGTATTGCATCCATTAGATTCAATGGAACAGCGAAAGGACTATAGCAAAAAGTATGAAACAGTTGTAGCTTGTATCAATGATTTGAATCAAAAAGAACCAGAACTTAATTTTGCAGATTTCCTTCTTCGCATAGATATGAATTTGGATGAGTATACACTGTCTGTTCGTTCAACCCTTGAACGATCAAAGGTTTTCTTGAAACGGTCTCTTTCAGAATGTAGGATCAATAATTACAACAAAGTATTGATAAAGTGTTGGCAAGCAAATATGGACATCCAGTTCATTCTTGATCCATATGCTTGTGTTTCCTATATTGTTTCCTATATATCCAAAGGCCAGAGAGGATTGTCAAATCTGTTACATGATGCATGCCAAGAGGCAAATGAGCTAGATAGTGACATTAGACAACAAGTTCGACGAATTGGTAATCAGTTTTTGTCCAGTGTAGAAATAGGAGCACAAGAGGCAGCATACTTGGTTTTGCAAATGCCATTGAGGAGATGCACAAGAGATGTTATTTTTGTAGATACCAGCAAACCAGAAGAAAGGACAGTTTTACTCAAGCCTATGAATGAACTCAAACAGCTTCCTGCACATTCAAAACATGTGGAAATGGACAGTGTAATGAAAAGATACAAACGAAGGCCAAAAGTATTGGCCGGTATCTGTTACGCTGATTTTTGTTCATGGTATGTTTTATGTTCGAAACAGAAACACAGTGAGAAAGTCGCTGAAAGTGATATGCAAGGTGACTTGCCTGAAACTGAGTATGAACATGACAGTGCAGATGAATTTGAAAATGATGGCAAAATAGAGGAGGAGAAACATTTGATTTCATTTCAAAGTGGTCTACATATGAAAAAAAGACTAACTCAGAAAGTCATTTACTACCACACTACTCCAATAAATAAAAACAGGGAGGAACACTTTAGGGAAATAATCATGCTCTATACACATTGGAGAAATGAAGAGGATTTGATTGATGGACATGTTTCTTACGAAGAAAGTTTCTTGACCAAACATGATGAAATACATGCAAATAAGGTAAACTATGAAAAAATTGATGGACAGGTATTGGAGAAATTGGTTGAGGACAGCAATTATTTCAACACTGATGATGTAAATCCATTAGTGCACCCTGAGGGTCAACACCAGGAATTGATTGATGAAGTTAATGGAGTATCTGCTTCAAAAATGTTTGGCTGCTTCGATCCAGGCTGTGGTGCTGAGGACAGGAGGGAAAGTTACGATCTTGGACAAGATTTGGGTGTTTGTAGAAAGCAAATTTCGACAGAAATATTGCCTAACAAGGAGTTGGACAATGACAAGTATTTAGAGTCTGTGAGATGTTTAAATACAGAGCAAAAACGATTCTTCTACCATATTCTGAATAAAGTTAAAACCAACTCTCTTCCGTTCTATATTTACCTATCAGGAGGTGCTGGTGTCGGTAAATCAGTTGTCATTCGAGCACTACATCAGGCAATTCTGAAATATACTGCCCATTTGAGAAATGAAAATCCCGATACGGTTAAGCTTTTGCTTTGTGCTCCAACAGGGAAAGCTGCTCACAACATCGGCGGAAGCACAATTCATTCTGCATTTTGTGTACCCGTTAGTCAGGGTTTCAAATTCAAACCTTTGGATATGCAGCAGCTCAATACTCTGCGATCCCAATTCCATGACTTAAAGATTGTCATGATTGATGAAATTTCGATGGTTGGCAGAGGCATGTTGAATTTCATAAATTTACGGTTGCAGGAGGTCATGGGTGTGAATAAACCATTTGGGGGTGTCAGCATTCTTGCAGTAGGTGACTTGTTTCAACTTAAACCAGTTGCAGATTCATGGATTTTCTCTCAAGTACATGCAAATGCTCACCTTGGTTGTTTGTCGACAAACCTTTGGGTGGAACTTTTTGACTTTTTTGAACTGAAACAGATTATGAGACAAAAAGATGATCGTGAATTTGCCCTTCTACTTAATAGATTGAGAGAAGGCAAGCAAACAGAGGATGATATAAAGACTTTGAAAAGTAGACAGGTAGTCTCACTAGGCATTCCTACTCAAGATATAAAGCACATTCCTCATTTATTTTGTAAAAAATTGGATGCTGTAGCCCACAATGACTCTATCCTTTCTGACATGAATGTTTCAGAATTAGTGCACATAGATGCATATGATACAGTTTCTGGTGAGTTGAATTGCCACTTAAGGGAAAATATCCTCTCCAAAGTACCCGATGATCCGACTAGGACAATGGGGTTAGAGAAAAAACTGACACTTGGAATTGGTGTTCCATGTGAATTGTGTTTGAATACAGATACAGCTGATGGTCTTACCAATGGTGCCGCATGCATTATTAAGAAATTTGACTTCCGGGTTCAGACCTCAACAAGATGTAGTATTGTTTGGGTTCTGTTTGACAACAAATCAATCGGTCAGGCATGGAGGAGAAAATACAGGCATTTGCTTGAGACAGATATCTTGCCTGAATGGACACCTATCTTGGAAACTACGAGGCAGTTCACTATTCAGTATTTCAAAACATATCTTATCACAAGACGCCAATTTCCGATTCATGTTTCAGCTGGCAAAACCATACATAAGTCACAAGGTTCTACACTTAAAGAAGCAGTTGTACACTTTGGTACAAGAAAGATTGATCATATGCACTATGTGGGACTTAGCAGAGTCACAAGTTTAACAGGTATCTACATTTTGGAATTGAACTGTGCAAAAATAAGTGTGTCACACGAAGTTGAAGAAGAAATGGAGCGACTTCGTCAATTTAAGAAATTGCCTGAACACAATATACCAGATCTGGAGGCTTTTGATTCTGACACAAAAATTTGTTTCCAAAATTGCAGATCTTTACAAAAGCACATTGACGATATTAAAAATGAGCACACAATTTTACATGCTGATGTCATTGGCTTTGTAGAAACAAAGGTTGGACGTTCAGTAGAATGGAATTCTAGATATCACCTTCATGGTTTCAAAGTTGTTGGTTCCACACCTGACATTTCTTGTCATGGGATCGTTGTTTACCACCGGAGAAATGATTGCAAAGTTGCTTTCTACAATTTTGAAAACATTGAGTGTGCAGTTGTTCAGATTAGTAGAAAGTTATTACTGTGTTTCATTTATTGTCCTCCCAGACAAGCAACAGTTGCAAAATACAAAGATTTCCTAGAGAGTTTGATGAAAGTTTTGCCCCGTCATGATAATCTTGTTTTGATGGGAGATTTCAATTTCAATTACTGCAAAGATCATCCCATTTCCAAAGTTTTTGAGAATGTCCATTTCCTGAATCAAGTGTTGGCTGCTACCACAACAGACAATAATACAGCTTTAGATCATATTTATACAAATTTTGATGGAGAAGAAATAAAATTTGTTGGAACTCTTGAATCCTATTATTCAGATCATAAAGCCTTGTACCTGGTTTTGCCATCCTGTTGAAAATTGAGAATGGCAGTTCAAAAGATTGCGTTTTTTTGCTGAAATATAACGCAAGCATTATGAGAATGAGTAAGACTACCAGATGTCTGTGCATTGAATTCTATCCATATTTGTACCTGAAATACACTTATTTACATGTAATATATTCATTGATTGCTTTAAAAATGATGATGCTTTTTGTAAATCCTTCTATGTATATATCATAATTATGAACATGTACTTTATTCCCATCTCTGTGCCAAGCAGCAGTGGTATCTTTAAAAAAAAACCAGACAAACAGATTGATCATCTAAACAAATAACTATCTTGATAGTACACATTAATTTTAATTTTATTTTTGAATGGAGAGTTTCATGTCAGATAAAACAGAACTGAATAGCATAAAATCATGTACAATGAAATCTGTGTATAGCAGCCATTCAAAACAAACACATGTTGGATGTATTTAGGATAGGTGGCTGCTAAATGCAAGACAGAAGAAATACAGAAACCTGCAATAGGAGTTTTCTGCATTACAGTCATCCTGCATCAAACAACCACATCTCTTATGCCACCTCTGTTTTCATTGAATGTCCACTTAACACAAGCTTTATTGTAAATTGACTCCAGCTTGTAATCATTTAAGGCATTACATTTGGTACAAATGTAATGGAAGAAATTGCCATGCGTTACATATTTCTCAAGTCAGTGCTTTAAAAAACAACTTTCATGTTATTATTTTTAAAATAAAATGTACCATCAAATCTTCAACTTTCCTATTCCATGATTTTATGCTACTGTAATTGACTTACTTAAATTCCCTTTTCAACAAAAGTGCATCGGATTTCAGATGGGTTCAAGTCACTAATTTCGTCCACATATTTACTGACACCTTTACCTTCAAGTTTCAGTACATTTATTTTTAATTGACAAATATTTACAAGTTTCCTTTCAAAGAGATAAACCCTCAAATGATTTTGCAATAGGACAAACTTGAAATGTTGAAGAAGTAGTAAATACACCTTTATAAACACATTAGTAACAAGAAAATTAGGGGTCACCATACTTATTGTTTGTATACAGGCTTTAGAAAAAGTGACCAATTATATATTCTGACCAATTTTGGATGAAAAAAATCTGAATTCCATGTTTTATCATTCATTTTTACTTTTAGACATACTTTAGGGTCTTCCCTACAATTACCAAAATGAATCGGTCAAGCAAAGATAACAAAAGACAAAAACAGAGAATATACAGAAAATTAGCAAAAATGGGATAAAAATATATGAACTAAGTCTCGAAAATAACTGATTTTCCGAATATTTGCTTATAAATGTAAAATATTTGAAAACTGACAATTACAGTTTCTTCAAAATTTATAACGCTGATGCCATATTCTATCATATGTCAAAAACCATGCGTGTCACCATGTTGGTTTTCAAACATGTATACCAAAATGTAGATGTATCCTATTTGTAGAAATGAAAGGAAAATTATTTTTTCACTATTCGTTTTACAGTATACTATCATCTCTTGAAAATGCCACAGAATCACTTCTCACATGATTGTGTAATCAGCTATTTTTTTCTATTCATATCAGTTGTAACGCATTGCATGCAGATAACAGATTATATCAGTCTTTTTCGGGAAAAGTGTAGACTTGTATGAGAGGTTTTTAGATGAGAGCTCAGATCAGAATATCCACTGTTTTTCACAAATTCCTAGATCTGTTTTGGAAATCATTTTAATTGAATTTTGGTTAATTAATATTCATATTCAGCAGTTTAGTCTTATAATTATGATAATTCAGCATAAAGTGAGTTAGGTTTTTCAAAATTCTTAAATGTATGCTATTTAATCGGCTGTTTAACCCTTTACTCCATATGTACACCCTTTCACATATCCATACCACATGACTTGAAAATTTGGTGTAAATTAAAGAAGCATTTGCTATTGCCTACAATGTTTTCAAATCCATTAAAAGTTGGTGTTTTTCTTTCTCTTAAGTAAATTTCATATTCATCATTAATTTCCATTGGGAATGAATCTATGAATAGCATACTTTTATAGAGTTAAGAGCATGGTTATCAAAAACTTGTTAACATAGATAAACTACTAAATGTAGTAGAGCCTTGCAATATAGGTGTTCATCGAGCTACTTTTATTGACCTAAAACTCACGGCCATCATCCCGACACTTTGGTAGCAGAGGATACTTCAATAGCAGATACAAATAACACGCGCGTTCTGAAGTAAACAAACACAATAAAACATAAGTTTTTTAAGTAAATTATTGGCGAAACAAAATTTATGTTGGATATATATATGTTTGCTAAAGGTCCCATCTACGTATTCTATTCGGCTTTTCAACTGTAGAATGCGATAAGAACAAGAAAATACGCATTTTTAATGGTCAATAAGCTTGCGGGGCCCTAATCCTGAAGAATTTTATAGATTTCCCAAATATACCCGTTGTACTTTGTTTCAGTAACATTTCCATTGTGTAAGGTTATCATTTTGCTTCAATCTGGTGAATTTGCATTGTATTCACTACAATAGAAATTATGAAAATGAGGTTTTCTACGTGGCTG